>JAMXDE010000076.1:0-147450 GCA_026770025.1 Craspedostauros australis | reverse complement strand
CCCAGAAAACTCGAGTGAGCATACAGGCGGAGCACGACCAGCGCTGAACAGCAGCGTCATCGACGTCTCCGACAGCATTTCGACAGCGCTGACGGCAACAGCGCCGGACAAACAGCATCGACAACAGCAGCGTAATAGACAGCATCGACCAACAGCATCGACAAACAGCATCGACAACAGCATCGACAACAGCAGCGTCATCGACAGCATCGACAGCATCGCAGCATCGACAGCGCTGACGGCAACAGCGCCGACAACAGCATCGACAACAGCAGCGTCATCGACAGCATCGACAGCGCTGACGCAACAGCGCCGACAACAGCACCGACAACAGCATCAACTGATACTGCTGGCCACAAGCAACAGCCGCAGCCGCTCCGCCAAACTAGTGCAGATCAGGACACAAGCAACAAAAGCCATGAAAGCAACAGAAAAACGATAGTAAATAGTAATATAGCGCAATGATTGAATAAATACTGACTTCTTCCTTTAGTATGTGCTACAACTGTTTCTACCATTATTCTATGTTATTGTTTCCACGAAGATGAGTGACGCGTTTGTGCAAGAATGATGCTGAGAATCTCAGCAGCCTGCAGCAAATGCTGTTGGATCCAGGATAGATTCCGTTGCGTGACCTGACGCAAGGATGGAGGTGAAGGCAGTGCAGATGGGCCCATATGCATGGCATGCCGGCGAACGTCCCGATCGGCGGTTCAAACTTGGCGTATCCCAAGATCAGTGCAGCGTCGTGCACATTGTCGAAGAAGTGTTGGCAGATAGCAATCTTGCCGACGCCTGCAACATCAATGGACAATCTCACAGCGGTTCTTGGATCACAGGTAGGCCTGCTTCAGTCTGCAGAGCCTTTGACTCGGCCATGAAACTGGATCGGCGGGGCGCGTGGTCGAGGCTGCTGGCTTGCTGGCTCCTCCAGTGGCGATGATAGAAAGGACCACTCATCATCGGGCTCATTGACTCAGGCTTGCGCTTGAGATGTCATTGGACTTCTCCAATAACGAGCTCGGATTGTTCGTCACCTGTTTGTATACATTTGCAGTAGCTGCGTGCGACTGTTGCTGTGATCCGACTCATGATCAGCATGTGACGATGAGGCATCCGTGCAGTAGCTGCGCGAAAAGGATGTGAGACTTCCTGGTTCGTATGTGGAGAGCGTCGTTGCTGTTTTGGACCGTGGATGCATCTGATTCACCATTTGTGGAGAAGGGCAACTTCCAGATGTTGACGTTCGGCAGCAGGCTGTTGAGGATGTAGGGATCTGGCGTTGTTGGGAGGCACAGTCTCTGCAGGTTTCGACCGTGGTGTTGGCTGTTGTTGTTGCTGCCGTTGCGGTTGCGGTTGCGGTTGCTGTTGTTTTCGGGACTTTGGAACAAGCTGACTTTCATCATCCGATTCGGACAACATCATTCACGTGAGCCAATGCTCATCAGATTGTGTGGTCCTTATCGTCATGGTCATCCTGTACAATATTTGCCATCGCACTCACCATCAATTGCACTTGCTGGATAAAGTTGCGCTGGGCAGATCATTGGCATGATTTCATCATGCTCAATGATCGAAGCAGCAGCAGTTTGTCGCATGGGTTGGATCCTCCTCCTCTTCATCCTCCTCGTCACGATCATCACAGCATCATCATCGCTTGTGGCTGCGAAGCCGACGGTTTTGCTTCTGAAAGCGGAGGTGGGCATGTGGGGGAGGGTATGCGTCGGTAATTTCGACGGGATCTACTCCTAATCCTCACGATCGATGAGTGGTTCCTGTGTAGTTTGAAGTTGATGGTCGTGGGCGGAGGTTGATGACTCCTGCGGTGTTCTTGTCGTAGCCGCTGGTGTGAAGGCTTGCGTGTTGGCAGCAGGAGGTGTTGCCAACGAGCCTGCATCCTCCATCGAAACCGTCGGCGGAGTCCGCAGGTGATGCCTTTCCCAGAGTGGACGTCAGGTGTCATGTGATGGGGCGATTCCATGATGGCTGCTGGTGCTGCTGCTGCTGATCGTCTTTGAGGTGTCGGTCCCCTCGTTGGTTGGATGGGCCCATGCAGGTCGTGAGCATAGTGCAATGGGCGCACGAGACGAAGTGTTTGATGGAGAAGGTGCCTCCACGAGATCGACCATGGCCTCATCATCGGGTGCATCGATGTTCACGATTGCTACTCGCACGTTGGTTGTGCTGGGTTGTGCGAGGAAATGGTTTCCTCACTCGTGGTAATTTGTGGTTGTTGGTCGGCATCCGCCAAATTCCAAACAAGTTGCCAGCTCAACAAGATCCACAACCAGAACAAACCACTGAATTTGGCGGGCCTCGCCCTCGAACGAATCAATCGCCAAAGAAATCACTTTTTCTGTGGTGTGGCACAGACACGTTCGTCGGAACAGTTGATGTGTTGGATTGAACCAAAAGAACAGTGGCACTTCGGAGGCACTTGCGAGAACGTTTGACACCAAGAAAGCATCATCGTTCTGTTGGAGAGTTCTCCCGGGACTGACTTTTTGGAACTGCAAGACACAACAAGCGCATCAAACTCACGTTCTGACATGGCGAACCTTCAGATTTATCGAACTCGGCTTCATCGGCCAAGATGTGATTCACCCTTGCGGAGAGCAACGGAATGAATCACTCAACAACACAACGAGACATGAACGATACAGAGTATCATTGGAACAGAACACGACCTCTTCCAAACCACTGCTTTTCCACGCTCTCTCTCGATCTTCGGCCTCCCGTCTTTTCGACGACCACACGAACAAGGACGACGAACATGATAGCAGTAGCAGTACCAGCAGCAGCAGCAGTAGCACCAGTCCCAATGCTGGAGGCAGGACCAAGACGACAGCCAGATGTTCCCTGTGGTGGACTAGTCGTGCTTCTCTCACTCCTTCTCGACGGTTCTGCACGAACGACTGCAGCAGGTGTCAGACCAGGAGCGGCAGAACCGGAAGTACGCCAGCTGGCCAGGTATGTGGATTCTCGCTGGATCCGCAAGTCGCAAGTGACGACAGCCAGAAGATCTTCGTCTCCTCTCTCAGCCAACCAGGCATGGATGAAAACGTCCTCATCGTCGATCGCAACCGCCGGATCCATCTGCATCATCCGGATGGGCACGGAGCCCTTTGCCAGCTTCGCTCAGCAGCTCAAGCTCAAGACCATTGCCATCGACGGATATGGCGATGGCATAATACTGCCAATGGCGACGAGCCAACGCATGATATTGACGCCACAGACAAGACCGGCATGGCAGCCGCCTTCGAGCTCGAGCTTCAAGGTCAGTGGTCTGGAGTGCATGGAAAGCGGAGATGGAAAGTTCGTGCGTCCAGGAGAAGAATCCAAGACCAATACCGACAGCAACAGTGAGAGCGTCCAGCCATCTCACCACTGGTCATGTGCGGTTATGCCTTTGAGGACTGCATGCAATAATAGACTATCAGACAATCGGACTATGGCACCATACTCTACCATCATGGTATTCCATTTCTTCAGAACTGCGGCATAATGGATAACGGATACCGCTTCTGCTGCCACTTCTGTTGCCACTTCTGTTGCCACTTCTGCTGTCGCTTCTCTCCTTCCTGGTGTTCGGCCACCCATCTGCGGAGACATTGTCCAACACTCCAATACCAAGGCCAACAGCCGCAACTGCAACAACGGCAACCGCAACAACGACAACAACGACAATGGCACAACCAACACCCCTCTCCCAGCAACATGTGGATCTTGCGATCATCAGCGGTGGCACAACCGGGACGCTTGCTGCCATTGCAGCGTTGCGCAACACATCAACCTCCACAGGCACATGGATCGCTTTGTTGGAGTCAACAGAAACAATCCTTCGCAATCTGAGATCCAACCAAGATCAAGGCATGATGTCTTGAGACCCTCTGAGGAAGGTTTCGGAAGTACTCAAGGAAGGATTCCGACGTGATCAACGGAGCTTGCTGGGTTGTGGATGAAGACATGGAAAGCCGCGACAGCAGCAGGAATGGTTGGCAGGACATGTGCCTGGCGTGGCATTGGAGTCGCCAACGCAGGATGGCATGGCCATCGTCCTTGTCATGACAACATGCGGGGCTGATCCAGATTCCTCCTTTGGCGCATCGACGCAACCTCTGGGTGACGCGTTGACCGAAAGACTGAACACCAGTGCCGACAATACCGATGGCAGCACCGGGATGTGGAGGATAGCGACACGTCCACTACATTCCAGGTACTCACAAATGGATAGTGACCGCAATGGATCCACTCGATGATGGCGATTTTCATCCTTCATGTTGGAGACGATCCGCACGATTCTATCCGAGCAAATGCAGTGGTGCTTGCCACCAGCAGCTCTCATGACGGCTTGCAGTTGGCTTGCAGTCCAGGGCATAGCATCATGGAACCCATCGCTTGTGGCTGTCCGTTGGTGCTGAATGCAGAGAATGAGATGACTGCCATATTGGATGTCATCGACTCGTTCTAATCCAATGAATGTGCCATGCCATTTGTGCGGCTGACGTTTGAAGGTTCAGATCGCAGGACAGAAACGACTGAGACCATTCTAGCAACAAGAATCGTTGGCCTTTGTCGTTGGACCACATTAGTACGAGAGAAACGGCGACAGCAAGGGCAGCGATGACGACGATGTCAATGGCGACAGTGATCAGGCTGGCGACAGTGATCAGGCTGGCGACATTGATTACAACAATATCAATACCACTGCGGACAACATTGCACACATCATGGCACACATCATTGATGTGACATGCTCCGATGCGAGAGCAGAATTGGACGTCGTCGCAGCTGCGGGCGCGCAGCTCAACAGCGGCATGGCGGCATGGCAACATGGCAGTGCTGAAGCAGATCTATCCGTCCCTGTCACTGCAGCGTGCAGTGTGCAGCATACAGCGTGCGGTGACCGATGTCGCGCTACCGTTGACAACCGTGCGATCCAAGACCACCAGCTCGATCTCATCCAACGAGGAGGTCCAGCTGCTGCACTTCAATCTCAGACAGATGATTATGGATGCGGAGTGACGCCACGACGAAAGCGCTGATCCAGGAGGATGGCGAGGTCATGGCGGACCAGCCTCCATCATGCGGTGAGCCTTGTAGGAGGCGCTGCAGGAGAAGCTGATGGAGGAGCTGGAGGTGACGCCCGTGCATCTCAGCAAGCAGGTGTTGGATGTGGAATGTCAAATACGGCAGAGTGAGATGCCACCCATCTCGCATTTGAAGATGGAACGAGGGAAGGGCCGTACTGGCATGATATTGTGATGGGCTGGAGTGGCATTGGCATCATCATCAAGCAGTACATCAACGGCGCTGGTGCCGGCAATGGTAATGGCAGTGGTGATGGCAATGTGCGGTCTTCAGCAGGCAACAAACGCAATTCGGTGGCTGTGTACTCTGGCATCCGCATCCGGCACGCCATTCAGGATGTCGCCAAAGAGGACAGCGACAGTAGCAGCGGGAGTAGTAGCAGCAGAAGTAACGGCGACCAAACGAACACAATGGGAACAAGATCCCATCCTGCAGCAATACTTTGGCAACTGTGCCTACTGCCTCACCGGCAACGACGACAACATCAACCATGGTAGCGGCATCAAGCGTGATACCATGAGAGGCTGCTTCATCATCTTCCGCAACACCTTCCCCCTTCTCCAAGCCCACCGCCAGCACGAATGACGAGAGCGTCCCTTGATAGGCATGATCCGAGACCGAGCACGTCCAGCAACAGATGTGACAGCAGATCGAAGATGCCAAGATCCCCATGGACACCACCAGGCCCATCATCGATCGACTCATCGACAATGCCGATCGCTTCTTCGAGTTGGGGATCTACTTCCACAGTCCCTTTGTGCGATGGACCAAGGCGATGGTGGCCACCAACGATAACCGCAACTGCAACCGCAACTACAACCGCAATGGAGGCACCAGCGCACGCCATACCACAGTTTCTTGGACAGGACACTAAGCAGGCCATCCAAGACGCCTACTGTCTGGCCAACGCCATTCAGCGGTACACCATGCAGTACAATGTACAAGCCAATGGCGAGATCAGCCTCGAAGACATCCTGCAGACAGAATACAAGGACAAGCGATGGTCCACCATCACGACCGCCACAGCCAAGGCTGATTGGTCTGCTGGGATACCTGGAGACCTCATCGGGGCCGTTGGCCAAGTTCCGAGACGTGTCCTTCTTCATCGTGATGTGGCGCAGATAGGTTCCGTGGACGCTTTCGTTTGCTGTTAATAGGCATTCCATACTTCTCACCAGCCACAACACGCAATCACAATCACCCAGCCATCTCCCTTGTTCCATCCTACTCATACAACAACACACTCACATGCACCAGAGTATCAATCCTGTCTTCATTCGCTGTTCTAATTACTCGACGAACAGAGTACTCCAAGGCCATCCAGGATCTCATCAATCATCGATGTGTCTTTCTTTTCCACATTGCAAGCAGAAACATCATCAACTCGGACGAGCCGATCCGCTCTCTTGTCATCCCAAGTCTGTTTCAACGTCTCACTGCCCTGCAACAGAACATTGAAAGTCTCGCTCATGGGATCCATTGTACCCATTAGACCCACTGCATGCATTGTACCCCCACGTTTGCTTGTTCTCATCAGCATCTCCCCAAACAGGGCCTGTGGCCGTGACCATGTCGGAAGGGAACACAGAACTGCTCTCACCTTGTTGCGATGATTTCGCCGCAAGATACGTCCAACAAGCGCATCGTACGAATGGGCATGTTCGTCAGGCGGGCGTGGATAAATGTCAAGATAGGTGAGTTGGGTAGTCTGCTCCAAGGCTTGCTCAAGTGCTTCCATTTGTGCCGAGAGGGTCTCGGGTGGAGCTTCAAACATATCGGCATCCCTAAAAGCATCACACGTCAGAGATGACAAGGTCTTGTTTCCCAGGAGCGATATCAATGCGTCGAACATGATCATCTGCTCTGGCTCCGACAACCCAACCCAAATACCGGAAACACTGAGCTTCTTCAGGTGTGATGCATCTGAAAGGAGTTTGATGGTCTGGTCGATTTCTTGTTGTGAGCAGATTCGTCGGGCATTGTGGACCTCACAGCAATTGATGCTGAACTTGTTGATGCGCTTGTTTGACTGAAATAGCTTTGCCAAGCTATCGCGAGTGACACGGGTGTAGAAAAAGGAGACTTTGGTGACGCTGCAATGGTTTGGAGACAGCCATCTGCACAAATCAGCGCCCCCATGGGCGAGCTTGCAGAAACTAAACTTAACCCGCTTCGAGTTTTGGGAGATGTTGAACATGAGCTTGTTGCAATCAACAAGATCACATGAGTCCAACTCCACACAATGTGCCACAAGAGGGATATCATGTAGCTGCTTCATCTTCACGAAGTCCCGAGTCAAATGGATGCCTTCGTCGGATGAAGATTTGAGTGGGTGTTTTGGCAGCCAATCGAAGTACGAAGCGAATCGCTTGCTTGTCTTCTTCTCCGAATTGGTCATCGCAGCCGAATTCCAGATGCAGGGATCGAATGTACATCCGCCCGTAGCCCCTGTGACAACTATCGCTCAGTAAAATACAAGGTGATAAAGCAACGTGCTTGTGCCGCTTCACCATCGATTCCAAGTGAGCAAATGTGAATCCTGCGTTGATGGCCATGTCCCAGTGTTCCATCTGCTTGGGTGTGACACTGTAGCAGTCGATCTGCTGTCTTGGATGGCTGTCTATATTGAACACGGCCTTTGGTGGCAGCTCTTTTCCATGGAGTTGCTTCCAGAAAGTCTTGAAGTCTGGATCATGATCGCTGTTGATATTGGTGTTGACGACAACATCCATGTTGCGCTTCATCCTTTTCTTGTCGTCACTGTTGATACGGCTGATGCCGATTGTTGCTGTTCCCATTGATTGTTACTGCTGGTGATTGTTGGTGTTGATGGTTCAATCTTACGGGTAGAGTAGGTAGAGTCTGTGGTCCCAAATCAGTTGCGCTCGGATGGCGATTGTGAGCTCATCTGCTCAAGTTTGCTGTCCTCCATTCCATGATCCTGCGCATTGATCACAAAGCAACGTGTTGTCAGTCAACACGCTTGCATGGACTTGCGCAGTTCCACCACGGTGTGTGGTGTATGGACTTGGGTGGTGTGGTGTGGTGTGATACGACCGTGGACATCATGATCCGAAGCTGGCTAGCTCGTTCACTCGCTTGCTCGCACGATACGACCTTGGATGATGCCCAACTTGGCCACGCTGCGCAGTTGTGCCTCTTCATGTGATACCATAGATCGTGTAACATGAGTACATCCCTCTGTGATGGTCTTGGGAGAGTCAACCACGATACTATTACTCCGATCGATACACATCTTCGGGAGTTGGATGTTCTCGAACGACTCCAATGGGCTGATCCACGATGTGAAGAATCCACCACGATGACTTCTTCGGTGGACATCAGAGGCGTTTTTCTCGTGTTTTGTGACTGACGATGACGATGATGACATCACTCGTGTTTCAATCCACAACAAACGTATCCAAGACTCCTTCCTGCCACCACGATGCGATTGACATGATGCGATTGACATGATGCGATTGGAACGATGCGATCGTCAAACAGCACAACAACACCACAAGAAGCAGACATGAAGCTTCTCCTCGCTTTCGTTCTTGGCGCCTCACCATGTCAGCACTATGATCGTACCCATGCACGCACAGAACGTCTCATCGTTGGTCGCCACTCGCATGGACAAAGATCAAGACAAGGAGGTGATTGGAGCAGTGTGCACACCATCTCGCTACCATCGCCGAGTTGATCATCATGATTGTAGTACAACCATCAAGCCACAACACCGCCATGTTCGTCATCACATCATGATCCATCCATGCAAATCATGAGGATTCTTTCCATCACTCGCATCCCCGTGGCAGTTGTGCTCCCCAGTTCTGTCATTGTCGATTCTACTGTTCGTGCTGATGATGGTGCTGGTGCTGGTGCTGGTGCTGGTGCTGGTGATGTCAAGCAGCAGGATCGGGAACCGCAACTGAACATGACGCATCCACAACGTCTGCGGCTGCTCTAACTGCGCATCCCCGCACATGCGGCACGGCACGGCATGCGGCACCAATCGCAACAGCAGCAACAAGAGCAACAGCAACAACCCTCTTCGACGATTCCACATGGATTCGACTGTGCAGAACACACCAGGGCACCATGTGACACGCCACCTTCTCTTCTATCTCTATCCGAACAGGTACCTTATTCGTGAGTGGATCGGCGATCAGTCCCGTGTTCAACCAACCACCGACCCTCGGCGATAGATTGGTGACCATGACGATGATGGATTCATCATCGAACACCCCGACACTGCACCTTCGGGCACCGCATCTTTCCGTGCAGATCCGAGATGCCTCCCACTACCACTGCAATGCAACGCAACGCAACGCAACGCAACGCAACGCAACGCAACGCAACGCAACGCAACACCATCCAAACAAAGACAAGAGATGAAGCTGCGCGAGCAATTCATCTCCAACAGAGCAGACACCCATCATCTCCCAAGACAAGTGGTGATGATTGATCCGCGAACAAGACATCGCACAATGTCCGACCATTTCGCAGCCACAACAATTGGCTTTGGCAAGTTCTTGTCCTGCTCTTTGATTTGGCGATATCTGTTTTGTGGCATCTCATGAAGCAACATTCCGCAGCAAGCAGACGAAGACTTGCCTCCTGGATCGTGGCGTGACGGCGCAGGTGGTGAGAAGCACAGACTTGATCAGACAATCTCAAGGAGGCGAAGGCAACTTTGTTCAACACAAATCATGGGCATCCGTACTCCAGTGCAATCGATACAGCATTGGCCGTTCTTCTCTTCCATCAATCACAACGCTGGCATGTTGATCATGAAGGCACTGTGGCCATTCGACGCTGATGCACTATTTGCGGCGATGATCGCTGCGAGTGCAGTCCCAACAGCAAGCGCCATGGGGAATACAACGGTGAGTCACCCGGATCATCGCACTCATTGCCCTCTGGTGGCCTTCACTGACGTCTTCCATGTTGGGTTCTTCGCCTGCTGAATCCGTACAATACGTCCATTCGTTCGTATACATGCATGGATGTATGCATGTGTGTAGCATGTATGTATGCTCGCACTCACTCCGGACTCTTCCGCCAAATCCTCTCTCTCTCTCTCTCTCTCTCTCTCTCGCTGTGTTCACGCTGCCTGTACTTGCGATCATCACAACAAATCGGACGGAACGAATTCGCTCAATCAACTTGAACTGCAACAACTGTACCCCTCACAACAACTATGACATCACGCTGCAGCATCCCACACCGGCACCGCTTTGCGAGGAATGGAGATTCGCAGCCACTGACGGAGACCTCTTGAATCAAACCTCTCAACCTCTCAGATTCGATGTATTCATTGTTGAAGACGTTCAAATTAACTCCATCAATGTGTTTTCTGGCTCCTGGCTGTTCTAACATGCCATACAAGATCTTCTTCCATCCCCACATCTGGCAGGTGGACAACGGGAATTGGACTCAGATCGCCTCTGGCAACAACGGAGAAGTCGACTCTGATGGTTTCACGGCCTCTCTTCCATTTGATTCGCCTCTGTCCTTTCCAGCGGATACTGGCCTGGTTTCCTTTCGCATCGATATGGCAAACCGGCTGAGGAACTTCCGCGCGGACTTCCCCACCTTGCCTCGAGCCTCCCATTGAAGACCGCCCGAATTGCCCGTTCGGCGTACCTGCGGGACTTGGCAGCGTGGAAGTTGATGACAATCCATCCAGCATCGTTCCAGATGTTGTATTCGCTTTTCCGGGAGTGTTCGAATTCTGTCGCGGCCTTGCCGCTGCGACGCCAACCGAATCACTCTCCCCCTCCATCACAGCATCACCGACAGCCTTGGCATCTGTCGCTCCGACCCTGGCGCCGACAGCTACTTGTCGAAGCGGGGAAGCAGTGGGCCTTCCTCGGCCGTTCTTTATCGACCAAGTGGAATCGCAGCGATTCGATATTGAGGTGGTGGACACCGTCGATATCACTGGCATGAGACCTGCTCTATCCACCGTGGGTAATCAACCATATTCCATCTTCTACCATCCCAGCTCATGGGATGCGCCTGGTACCTGGACGGAGATTGCATCCGGAACCATCGAGGCGAGAGGTGCAGACGAGTTCACCGATGTGATCTCGTTCAATCCACCGCTTTCTTTTTCAGCAAGCGACGGCATGGTCGCCATCCGTGTGGATACGCAGACAGAATCATGGAATGATGCCACGGGGGACTTCGAGCCTACAACACCAGACTGGTTCGAATGTGAGGGATGGCCGTTCATCATGTTCCCAGAGTTGTCAAGCGAAGAGGGTGAAGAGTATCCTGATGTCCCTCACGAAGGCTTCAACGACTTCTTCATGGGATCGTTGGAGTTCTGCAACAACGACTCTCTGACAGTGTTGGCTGCGGGTTGCACCATCGGACATGACATCCGCTGCGCCATCGCTTCTGCCATCATCCACACCGTCACCTTCGCCGTCATCCGGACCACCATTCATGCCCTCGCCCACACCATCCTCCGCATCATCTTCTCAACCAACCCTGGCCTGGAGCATGAAGGAAGCGAAGGGGTCAAAATCATCGAAAGACAGCAAAACGAGTAAGTCCGCCAAATCATCCAAGTGATCAAGGAGCACCAATGTAGTGATGATGGAGAGGCGATGATGGGAAAGAGCGGGAAGGGAGAAAATCGCTTGTGCCTGGTCATCGCTGACGTCGAGAGAGGAGGGGCTGTGTTGATGGAGCGCTCCGTCACGTTTGCCGTGACGCTCCTCCCGCAACGATACTGCTCACAACCACTTTCCACAAAAGATGTGTTCAATTGATGGTGGCATGACTCAGTCGAACACATCTATCTGTGGCCAAAGTGATGTCAAGTTGCCTTTTCCATCTGCTCCAAGTTGTCACACGACAATTTGAATTCTGTCTCGATTTAACGTCTATATAACGTCGAGTCCAACCGAAAATGGACTCCTGGTCGATCACAAAACTGGAACAAGCCATCAATGCGGTGGTCAACCTGTCCACCAAACAACAAATCAATGATTTCAAAGAGGAGCTCGACGTGAGTGTGCATGTTGTGCACTCTGTGCTTTGACGCTGCAGTTCGAATGCTCCTTCTGACGGTATTCGACACATGCAAAACAATGACAGTTGCCTTTGAGAAGGATGCTCGCTAACTTGCAACGTGCAGAAGCGTGGGTCCACGATCAAAATCGACCGCTTGTGGTCCACGATCGAAGTCAACCGCTTGTGGTCCAGGCTTGTCTTTCCAACTTTGCGCCAAAGACAACGTGGTACAACGCGATACAACGCGATACAACGCGGCAAGTGCAAGTTCTTTCGTTGTTCTCCTCGTCCTCCATTTGCCTCTTCATAAATGGAGCAACTTCGCAACACAAATCTTTGACACACACCCCTTCCACATCGGCCAACGAATTGACCTGAAGGAGCACTTCCCATCAGCACACGCACACATCCGAACGACAACGTCAACCATGGTGACTTTCACAGACGAAGAAAAAGAACACGTTGAGGCACTTGTTGCTCTCGCTCAAGCCACCAACAGCGCAAAACAGAAGTGGGAAGTTCACTCGCTTCTGAACTTCCTCAACAAGGTAGTCAAAGATCTCGGTACACTCGACGAGCGCAAGGAGACGAAGAAGTTGTTGGGGTGTTTCAAGACGTCAGCAAAAAAGACCAAGAATGCAAGAAACATCTCCGCAAGTGATGTCACCGCCGTGCTACGAGACTTTTGTGGGCTCGTGGTATGGGCCAGACATGGGAACAATGCCATCCGCGCCCTGCGCGACCTCCTTCCCCAAGAACAACAGCAGGCCCTTCCTCAAGTCGACAGTGACCTCAACAATGAACAGGAACGCCTCGTCAGCGAACATGGTGGAGGGGGGCACACCGAAGCGAGCTCGCGGCCTTCGAATGAGCAGAATTGGCACTCGCAGACTCGGAATTTGGTGCGGGATTTTTGGCAACGTGCCAACGACCAAGTCGAGGAAGGTTTCGAAACCTCCGCTGCCATCTTCGACTCCTTTCTTGGTAACACGTGCGCCACTTGTGGCGATGGCCAAAACAGCAGCGTCATCGACGTCATCGACAGCATCGACAGCGCTGACGGCAACAGCGCCGACAACAGCATCGACAACAGCAGCGTCATCGACAGCATCGACAACAGCATCGACAACAGCATCGACAACAGCAGCGTCATCGACAGCATCGACAGCATCGACAGCATCGACAGCGCTGACGGCAACAGCGCCGACAACAGCATCGACAACAGCAGCGTCATCGACAGCATCGACAACAGCAGCGTCATCGACAGCATCGACAGCGCTGACGGCAACAGCGCCGACAACAGCATCGACAACAGCAGCGTCATCGACAGCATCGACAGCGCTGACGGCAACAGCGCCGACAACAGCACCGACAACAGCATCAACTGATACTGCTGGCCCACAAGCAACAGCCGCAGCCGCTCCGCCAACTAGTGCAGATCAGGACACAAGCAACAAAGCCATGAAAGCAACAGAAAAACGATAGTAAATAGTAATATAGCGCAATGATTGAATAAATACTGACTTCTTCCTTTAGTATGTGCTGCAACTGTTCTACCATTATTTCTATGTTATTGTTTCCACGAAGATGAAGCGACGCGTTTGTGCAAGAATGATGCTGAGAGCCTCAGCAGCCTGCAGCAAATGCTGTTGGATCCAGGATGCATTCCGTTGCGTGACCTGACGCAGGAGGGAGGCGAAGGCAGTGCAGATGGGTCCATATGCATGGATGCCGGGCGACGTCTCGATTGGCGGTTCAAACTTGGCGTATCCCAAGATCAGTGCAGCGTCGCGGACGTTGTCGAAGAAGTGTTGGCAGATGGCAGTCTTGCCGACGCCTGCAACACCATCGACGATGGCAATCTCGCAGCGGTTCTTGGATCGAGGCAGGCCTGCTTCAGTCTGCAGAGATTTTTGACTCGGCCATGAAACTGGATCGGCGGGGCGCGTGGTTGAGGCAGCTGTCTTGCTGGCTCCTCCAGTGGTGATGATAGAAAGGACCACTCATCATCGGGCTCAATTGCCTCAGGGTTGCGCTTGAGATGTCATTGGACTTCTCCAATAACGAGCTCGGATTGTTCGTCACCTGTTTCGTGTACCATTTGCAGTAGCTGCGTGCGACTGTTGTTGTGATCCGACTCACCATCAAAGTGTGACGATGAGGCATCCGTTTAGTAGCTGCGCGAAAAGGATGTGAGACTTCCTGGTTCGTATGTGGAGAGCGTCGTTGCGTTTTGGACCGTGGATGCATCTGATTCACCATTTGTGGAGAAGGGCAACTTCCAGATGTTGACGTTCGGCAGCAGGCTGTTGAGGATGTAGGGATCTGGCTGTTGTTGGGAGCACAGTCTCTGCAGGTTTCGACCGTGGTGTTGGCTGTTGTTGTTGCTGCCGTTGCGGTTGCGGTTGCGGTTGCGGTTGCGGTTGCGGTTGCTGTTGTTTTCGGGACTTTGGAACAAGCTGACTTTCATCATCCGATTCGGACAACATCATTCACGTGAGCCAATGCTCATCAGATTGTGTGTCCTTATCGTCATGGTCATCCTGTACAATATTTGCCATCGCACTCACCATCAATTGCACTTGCTGGATAAAGTTGCGCTGGGCAAGATCATTGAGCATGATTTGCATCATGCTCAATGATCGAAGCAGCAGCAGTTGTCGCATGGGTTGGATCCTCCTCCTCTTCATCCTCCTCGTCACGATCATCACCAGCATCATCATCGCTTGTGCTGCGAAGCCGACGGTTTGGCTTCTGAAAAGCGGAGGTGGGCATGTGGGGGAGGGTATGCGTCGGTAATTTCGACGGGATCTACTCCTAATCCTCACGATCGATGGGCGGTTCCTGTGTGGTTGGAAGTTGATGGTCGTGGCGGAGGTTGGTGACTCCTGCGGTTGTTCTTGTCGTAGCCGCTGGTGTGAAGGCTTGCGTGGTTGGCAGCAGGAGGTGTTGCCAACGAGCCTGCATCCTCCATCGAAGCCGTAGGCGGAGTCCGCAGGTGATGCCTTGCCCGGAGTAGACGTCGGGTGTCATGTGTGGCGATCCATGATGGCTGCGGCTGCTTGCTGCTGCTGATCGTCTTGGAGGTGTCGTCGCCCTCGTTGATTGGATGGGCCATGGCGGTTTGGGCATAGTGCAATGGGCGCGAGACGAAGTGTTTGATGGAGAAGGTGCCTCTACGGAGATCGACCCTGGCCTCATCATCGGGTGGATCGATGTTCGCGATGCTACTCGCACGTTGGTTGTGTTGGTTGTGCGAGGAAATGGTTTTCTCGCTCGTGGTAATTTGTGGTTGTTGGTCGGCATCCGCCAAATTCCAACCAAGTGTTACCAACGCGACAAGATCCACAACCAGAACAAACCACTGAATTTGGCGGGCCTCGCCCTCGAACGAATCAATCGCCAAAGGAGGGGAAGGGAAAACGGCGTTTTTTTGTAAAAGCGACTCAGAAAGAATAGAAAGTGGGTCCATTGTTGCTATTTTCCAAATTTTCCTGCTGTTCGTTGGAATCAGTCATTTCACAGGTTTCGCTGTTGCTTTCCTCGTGTATTTGTGACTTGCTTTGGGTTTGGGACAACAAGTCCATTGGTCATCGCGACTTCGTCCGCAACTCGAAGGCACACATCGCCACGACCCTCCCTGTACCGACTAATGGCACACCAACCTACCATGGTGACATTGCAACCTGCTTCTCTCCTCCTCCCCATGCATGCTATGCACAGTTCTTGTTATGTTGTTGTTGTTGTACCATATAGACTATAGTCTATAACTGTGAGCTGGAGGCGCTGTTGTACCGCCTCGTTTATTCCACAGGAGACCTGCATTGGGCACAGATACTGTAAGCAGGTCTTGTCTTGCCGTGTGATTGCATGCAATTGTGTATGCCAGCATATGCATAGTGCACGCACAGGCGGAACACGTGGTGGCACTGGCCGCTCCCACAGTGGATCAGGTGAAGCGTGCTGGACGTGTGGTTGAGTGTCAGGATGTTGGATGCAGATGGTGCACAGCGCATCCATGCCAGCTACTCTGGAGGAACCATGGTCTCAACATTCGGCATGCCATGTGTCATGGCTAGAAGCCGTATTGCTCTGCTTGGATCGGTTTCCAGTAGGTTCTGGGCAAGCTGATGGAGGTGGGGAGGTATGGGCATTTGCGGTAGCTCTAATATGGCTTCACAACGATTCCTTGCACTTGGACAACATGCCATGCTTGGCTTCTTCCCAGAGCTTGTGATTTCGGCCGGACCCTTGTTGTAGTGCCATGTGTTGGAGCTCGTAAGTTGCTTTGGTTTGCCAGTTCATGTCCTTGTGGTGGTGCAATCTTCACGGAGATATGGGACTGTGCTTTCTGTACTCTATTGACCGTGCACCCCATATCATCCCGTCCAGGCCGTCTCCGTGCTGGGCGTCCATGATGGTGGTGGTTGTCATGTGCCTGATTCCTTTTGGCGGAGTGCTGCTTTTACGTTTCAGGATGTGGAGAGCTTGGACGAGCAGGCCAGCTCTCCAAGCATGAACCTTGGGGAGCACGATGATGTCCCAGACTAGTTCAATGCAGGAGTCCCAAAATTATCTGCCTGCATGCACTGTTGTTGTTCTTATGCTACACAAGCAACTCCTTGTTGCTCTGTCATGTGTTCACAAACAACACAATCATGATTGTGTTCAAAGTGTTTTATGCTCCTATTGCTCCTCTTGCTTCTCTTTGTTTTCTTTGTTCTTTCCTCTACCTTCAGAGACCTGGATTGCTCCTCCAGTCCAATTTGGTTCAGCCTGGGTTACTTCCTTGGTTGGCACAGCCAACTGAAGTTTTTTCAGCAGTCTTTGCGACGAATAGATTGAAAAGTGGTTGTTGTTATTGCTACTTCTAATTTTGTTGGTTTATTGCATGTGAGTATTGCTTATTCTTACGGTTCCACCAGGGAATCCAACCAATCATCCATCTCCCTGATGATTCCCATTGTTTGGTTGAGGTTAAACAGTGGATTTGTATGTTTCAGTTCCAATTGCGTGATTGTGGCAACCGAGTACATTGTGTACTGGTGCTTCTCCAGCAAGTGCCGCCATTTTTGCTTCAGGCACTTCCAGTTCTTGAACCTTTTGTGTACGGTTTCATGGCGTGCACGAATCACACCATTGCGTCGAGTGCGATCCAAGCAGCAGCTTCGCTCACCTCTGTACCCACGGTCGGCAATGACCTGTTCCAAAGGATCCAACGCATGCAGTAGCTTCTCACGATAAATCTTGATGTCTGGCCACTCCCCACAAGGATATGGTCCGTCCACCCACACAAGGTGCCCTGTCACAATGGAGATACAAGTTTCATATCGGAGCCCTGCAGCTTGGAATTTGTGGGAATACCAGCCTGGATCATACAATGCAGGCTCCATGATGAGGAAGTCAGTACCGTCTACAGATGCCATTGTTGTTGTTCCTGGTGGACAGCCAATTTTCCGATCTTCAAAGCATATCTGGGATAAGATCAACGCATGTGAACATTGGCAAAGGCAGAGATTGTGAGAGATATGGCACACAATTCATCAATTGCAGCATACAGATTGCGGTTCCTCTGTTGATGTTCCCAAGTTGTGTCACTTACAAGTTCTCGGCTAAGGAGAGCCAATGCACGAAGAATAATCCAGGTCCACTTCTGTACAGTTTTCACATCCTTTCCCATTCGTCCTGCCAGCACACCCCATGTTGGATATTGTTTGAGAAACATGAGAGCGCATAGCAGGTGCTCCATTGTTGTATTCCATGGCAGTAAGTCTTCCTCATTCAGTCCATCCCATGCCATGGCAGCCACTTTGGTGTGGGTTCCAAAGTTGCTTCGGAAACATGATTGCACGCCGTACGATGGTGAAGTCTGGAGTGTAGGATCAAACGCTTGTCCCAGAAGCTTCATGCCCTTGCATACAATGGTTGTCTCAGTTGTTTCTGTGGTTTCAGATGCCATTCTGATGTATCTTGGTATGCCAACAGGATGGAGGACAAAATTGTGACATCCACTAGTGCAATATTCAATTCAGCAACAGAGAGGAACACAGACAGGACAAGCACTGCCATTGTCCTTTGAGCTGAACATACAATAACATGGAAACTTCAGCATGTTGTTTGGCTCGTTGATCTTGGCTGTCTGTGGAGGTTTGGCTTGGCGCAAAAACGACAATTCTAACAAGACGGCCGTACAGAGACATGGAAGAGGATTGGACATGTTGGATGTGATTGTTCGCGAGTAATTCGCACATGCGATGTTGTTGATATCATGTATGTCGTGTCTGTCATGTCCGCGCAGTGTCGCCGCAACAAACCGGGTACGGAGTCATCGAACACACAGGGTCTGGTCGTGGTGTTTTGTTAACCGTGCAACACGAGCAAAACAGACAGGCAACACCATCCTGAACCAAACATGACCAGCATCGACAGAAAGAGACAGAGGAGGATTGGACATGTTGGGTCTGATTGTTCCTGGACCTTTTTGTACATGCGATGTTGTTCACATTGTGTCTGTCGTGTCTGTCATGTCTGTGCAGTGTTGTCGCAACAAACCGGGTACGGAGTCATCGAACACACAGGGTCTGGTTGTGGGTATTTTGGCCACCGCACAACACCAGCCAAACAAACAGGCACAATCATCATCAACCAAACATGACGATTGTCGACAAGCAGAGACAGAGGAGGATTGGGCGTGTTGGTTCTGATTGTTCATGGGCAATTTGCACATGAAATGTTGTTCACATTGTGTCTGTCGTGTCTGTTATGTCCGTGCAGTGTTGTCGCAACAAACCGGGTACGGAGTCATCGAACACACAGAGTCTGTTCGTGGTATTTTGGCAACCGTGCAACACCAGCCAAACAAACAGGCACAATCATCACGAACCAAACATGACCAGCATCGACAGACAGAGACAGAGAGACAAAGAACAAGAGGACCATGTCTGTCTGTGTGCGAGTATTTATGCACATGTGATGTTGTTGCTATCGTCAATGTTGCTATTTAGCCTGTCTCTGTGCAGGACTATTGCAACCAACCAGCACCGGAGAGTCATCGAACACATAGGGTCTGGTTGTCGTACTTTTTCGACCACACAACACCAGCCAAACAAACAGGCACAATCATCACGAACCAAACATGACCAGCATCGACAGACAGAGACAGAGAGACGAAGAACAAGAGGACCATGTCTGTTTGTGTGCGAGTATTTATGCACATGTGATGTTGTTGTTATCGTCAATGTTGCTATTTAGCCTGTCTCCGTCCAGGACTATTGCAACCAACCAGCACCGGAGAGTCATCGAACACACAGGGTCTGTTCGTGGTACTTTTTCGACCACACAACACCAGCCAAACACACAGGCGAAATCATCACGAACCAAACACAACCGCTGTCAACAGAGAGAGACAGAGACAAAGAACAGGAGGACCGTGTCTGTCTGTGTGCAAGTATTTATGCACATGTGATGTTGTTGTTATTGTCAATGTTGCTATTTGGCCTGTCTCTGTGCAGGACCATTGCAACCAACCAGCACCGGAGAGTCATCGGACACACAGGGTCTGTTCGTGGTACTTTTTCGATCGCGCAACACCAGCCAAACACACAGGCGAAATCATCACGAACCAAACACAACCGTTGTCAACAGACAGAGACAGAGAGACGAAGAACAGGAGGACCCTGTCTGTCTGTGTGCGAGTATTTATGCACATGTGATGTTGTTGTTATCGTCAATGTTGCTATTTAGCCTGTCTCTGTGCAGGACCATTGCAACCAACCAGCACCGGAGAGTCATCGAACACACAGGGTCTGGTTATGGTATTTTTCGATCGCGCAACACCAGCCAAACAAACAGGCACAATCATCACGAACCAAACATGACCAGCATCGACAGACAGAGACAGTGAGACGAAGAACAAGAGGACCATGTCTGTTTGTGTGCGAGTATTTATGCACATGTGATGTTGTTGTTATCGTCAATGTTGCTATTTAGCCTGTCTCCGTCCAGGACTATTGCAACCAACCAGCACCGGAGAGTCATCGGACACACAGGGTCTGTTCGTGGTACTTTTTCGATCGCGCAACACCAGCCAAACACACAGGCGAAATCATCACGAACCAAACATGACCAGCATCGACAGACAGAGACAGAGAGACGAAGAACAGGAGGACCGTGTCTGTCTGTGTGCGAGTATTTATGCACATGTGATGTTGTTGTTATTGTCAATGTTGCTATTTAGCCTGTCTCTGTGCAGGACCATTGCAACCAACCAGCACCGGAGAGTCATCGGACACACAGGGTCTGTTCGTGGTACTTTTTCGATCGCGCAACACCAGCCAAACACACAGGCGAAATCATCACGAACCAAACACAACCGCTGTCAACAGACAGAGACAGAGAGACGAAGAACAGGAGGACCCTGTCTGTCTGTGTGCAAGTATTTATGCACATGTGATGTTGTTGTTATTGTCAATGTTGCTATTTGGCCTGTCTCTGTCCAGGACTATTGCAACCAACCAGCACCGGAGAGTCATCGGACACACAGGGTCTGTTCGTGGTACTTTTTCGATCGCGCAACACCAGCCAAACAAACAGGCACAATCATCACGAACCAAACATGACCAGCATCGACAGACAGAGACAGAGAGACGAAGAACAAGAGGACCATGTCTGTTTGTGTGCGAGTATTTATGCACATGTGATGTTGTTGTTATCGTCAATGTTGCTATTTAGCCTGTCTCTGTGCAGGACCATTGCAACCAACCAGCACCGGAGAGTCATCGGACACACAGGGTCTGTTCGTGGTACTTTTTCGACCACACAACACCAGCCAAACACACAGGCGAAATCATCACGAACCAAACATGACCAGCATCGACAGACAGAGAGAGACAGAGACGAAGAACAAGAGGACCATGTCTGTCTGTGTGCGAGTATTTATGCACATGTGATGTTGTTGTTATTGCCAATGTTGCTATTTGGCCTGTCTCTGTGCAGGACTATTGCAACCAACCAGCACCAGAGAGTCATTGAACACACAGGGTCTGGTTGTCGTACTTTTTCGATCGCGCAACACCAGCCAAACACACAGGCGAAATCATCACGAACCAAACATGACCAGCATCGACAGACACAGAGGAGGATTGGACGGGCTGGGTTGGATTGTCCTCAATCCATTTTGTGCGTACATGTTGTGTCCATGTACTACCATCCCAACAAACCGGGTACAGAGTGTTGAGAATCAGGACTAATCGTAGTCAGTCATCAAGCACGCAACACAAGCAAAACAGACAGGCTAATTTGTGACGAACCGAACATCACCTTCAGACCCAGACACAGAGACGAAGGTCGGGAGTATTTTGTCACAAGCGCCATGTTTGACTGGGCATGTTTCCCTCCGACGTTGACATTGTTTGTTGCATTTCGCCCTGGATTCGTGGAACACATTCTTCTTTTTGTCGTCTCGTCCTCGCTTTCCGCATAGAGCCAGTGTTTTTCCTGTATCGCCTTGGGCCCATTCGCCCGACATGTTGGTCGGTTCGTCCGTACACTGCAGTTTTGAACGGTCTGCTCCATGTGGCACGATGTGCCAGGAATATTGACGTGGTTGTTGCAGTTTTGAACTGACACATTCAGGAGGAATGGTGCAATCAATACCATTTGGGCATTTGTTAGTCCCTTTTCAGTACTGGTTGACGTGATTTTGAGACTAATTTATGCCTTCGTGTCCATTCCGACGATAAACAACATTATTTAGACCCATTTGTGTCGCCTGTTGTGCGTGATGTGACAAAATTGGGACTATGTGAGTCCTTGAGATGACCGATTTGGACCGAAATACCTTGATTTTGGACCACTGTGATGCCATTTGGTGTGTTTATCTACTGTGACATTGATACGTATCCGTATGCACTAGGTCGTATTCAACCACCCCAATGGATTGTCCGATCGTGCATGGACTGTTTGCGACATTCCAAGACATTCGCCACCAACACCGAGGAATGGGGCATTTCGATTCGCTTGTCGTCGATTCACCAGGTTGTACTCGACCACACAGGCTAATTGTCCGATACTGATTCGTCTTTTTGCGGTAACACGGGAAGGTATTGGCATCACAGCGAACTCACGATCGTGCTTGTTTCGTTTTCGCACGAAGTCATAACGGGAGAAACCAAACATGCCATGCCAACGGACCAGGACGCCCACACACACAACACACACAACACACACAACACACACACAGAGAGAGAGAGAGGTGTTGGAAAACGATGGCAACATTTGCACCATCAACCCACATGCCCACATGTTCCCCCCAAAACAAATCAATGTGGCCATAAAAACAAAATCGCAACACTCACACACACCCACTCACCCACACACCAACGAATCGGTGCATTGGCGCATCAACACATCCGAACATTGGCGCATCAACACATCCGAACATTGGCGCATCCTCGCATCAACACATCTGAACATTGGCGCATTCACTCGTCCTCTCATCAACACATCCAAACATTGGCACGTCCACACATCAACACATCTGCACATTCGAACATTGGTGCATTCACTCGTCGTCGCATCACCACATCTGCACACTGGCGCATCCACTCGTCGTCGCATCAACACATCCGAACATTGGCACATTCACTCGTCCTCGCATCACCACATCCGAACATTGGCGCATCCGATCATCCGAACATTGGCGCATCCACGCGTTGTCGCATGAACACATCCAAACCTTGGCACATCCACTCGTCCTCTCATCAACACATCCGAACATTGGCGCATCCACTTGTCGTCACATCAACACATCCAAACATTGGCACATTCACTCGTCCTCGCATCAACACATCTGCACACTGGCGCATCCACTCGTCGTCGCATCAACACATCCGAACATTGGCGCATCCGATCATCCGAACATTGGCGCATCCGATCATCCGAACATTGGCGCATCCGATCATCCGAACATTGGCGCGTCCACGCGTTGTCGCATGAACACATCCAAACATTGGCACATCCACTCGTCCTCTCATCAACACATCCGAACATTGGCGCATTCACTCATTCTCGCATCAACACATCCAAACATTGGCGCATTCACTCGTCCTCGCATCCACTCGTCGTCGCATCAACACATCTGAACATTGGCGCATTCACTCGTCCTCGCATCAACACATCCGAACATTGACACGTCAACTCATCCTCATATCAACACATCCGACCATTGGCGCATCCACACATCCCCGCATCAACACATCCGAACATTGGCGCGTCCACACATCAACACATCTGCACATCCGAATTGGCGCATTCACTCATCCTCCCATCAACACATCCAAACCTTGGCACATCCACTCATCCTCGCATCAACACATCCAAACATTGGCGCGTCCACTCATCCTCACATCAACACATCCGAACATTGGCGCATTCACTCGTCCTCTCATCAACACATCCAAACATTGGCACGTCCACACATCAACACATCTGCACATCCGAACATTAGCGCATTCACTCGTCCTTGCATCAACACATCCGAACATTGGCGCATCCACTCATCCGAACATTGGCGCATCCACTCATCCGAACATTGGCACGTCCACGCGCGTTCACACCAACACATCCAAACATTGGCGCGTCCACTCATCCTCGCATAAACACATCCAAACATTGGCGCATTCACTCATCCTCGTATCAACACATCCGAACATTGACACGTCCACTCATCCTTGCATCAACACATCCAAACATTGGCGCATCCGATCATCCGAACATTGGCGCATTCACTCGTCGTCGCATCAACACATCCGAACCTTGGCACATCCACTCATCCTCGCATCAACACATCCGAACATTGGCGCGTCCACGCGTTGTTGCATAAACACATCCAAACATTGGCACATCCACTCATCCTTGCATCAACACATCCGAACACTGGCACATCGACTCATCGTTGCATCAACACTTCCGAACATTGGCGCGTCCACGCGTTGTCGCATCAACACATCCGAACACTGGCACATCCACTCATCCTTGCATCAACACATCCGAACATTGGCGCGTCCACGCGTTGTCGCATCAACACATCCAAACATTGGCGCATCCACTCATCCTCGCATCAACACATCCGAACACTGGCACATCGACTCATCGTTGCATCAACACATCCGAACATTGGCGCGTCCACGCGTTGTCGCATAAACACATCCAAACATTGGCACATCCACTCATCCTTGCATCAACACATCCGAACATTGGCGCATCCACGCGTTGTCGCATCAACACATCCAAACATTGGCGCATTCACTCGTCCTCGCATCAACACATCTGAACATTGGCGCGTCCACTCATCCTCACATAAACACATCCGAACCTTGGTGCATCCACTCATCCTCGCATCAACACATCCGAACCTTGGCGCATCCACTCATCCTCGCATCAACACATCCGAACATTGGCGCATCCACACGTTCTCACATCAACACATCAACACATCAACACATCAACACATTCACACATTCACACATCAATGCATGGGCACATTGGCGCATCAACACATTTGCACATTGACCCAACAACTCAACAGCACAACATTGGAGACATTTCACAATGGTGGGCACCGATCCACGTTTCTACAAGAATGGGCCTGATGCCAATGAGCTCATGAAGGCATTCTTGGCTGATCCCACGAAATGGCACTGGGAGGCAGCACCTTTGCGTCTGCAACATTCGTTCTTACTCAAGTATGATGCAAAGAAGTTCGTTCGGACTCTACGTGAGTTCAAACGGACATTGGTGAAGAAGGGTTTGTTTCACCGTAAGTACTGCATGCCCAGCCACACAATCAAAGCTCCATCATGAACTCGTCTGCTTGTATTCAGGTGCCTTCTCATCTATTTTCTATCTTTCCTATGACTCCAACCTTTGGCATTCATCTCTTCATCATCCATTGCAGAGGATGGCAAGCGAAACAAGGTCTCGATACATAGGCTTGGTGCCAACCTCCGTCCTGTGGATGTACCAGAAGCCAAAAATGCTGAGTTGGAACCAACCAATCACGATGCCAACTCTTCCACCAGTCATAACACCACCAACAGCCATGCCAACAACACCAGGAGCGGAACCAACAGGAACAACACACGCAGAAACAGCACCAACAGACGAAGCACACGGGGCCGTATGTACGAAGCATCACATGAAGGTGACACTGCCCGCCCTCTTGGAATCAACAGCACAAATGAGAGCAGCAGCAGCAGCAGCAGCACATCCGATGGGTCATCTGAATCATCAGATGACGTGGAGGGCACAGATTCTGACAATGACATGGAATACCTTGGCACTACCAACCAACCAGGCCAATGTGGATCTACGAGCATGCCCTATGACCCCATCTCTGCAAGATTCGGCCACTTTTTTGAGCTATCAGAATCCCAACGAGTTGCAAAGTTTCGAAAGCTGAGCCGCACCATCGAGGTCTTCCACACAACTCAGGTGTGGAGACCTCGTGGTGAAAGGTATCGCATGGTTGGGGTTGACTTCCACATGCCTGCGTGCACCACCAGGGATGATGCGACAGTGACCATCCAAAGTCGGAAGGTGGATGGAGTACCTCGGATGTTCCTGGTGTTGCTATACAAGCCACCAACGGCTTTTGGAAAGGACGGAAGCATCGTGGACATCCTGATTGACAAGTTGGGTCATCCTTTCTCTGATGCAGGGCAGAAACGTTCTGCCCATGTGCAACAGTTCCGGAACGAAGACTTTGCAGAGTCCTTCCGTTCGGAAATGCTTGTACCCATGCCATTTCCTATCGATTCCATCTTCTGTGACACACCATGCCGAAGATTGGGAGGAGTGGTCTGGTTACGTCATGCTGTGAAGGACAATGATGGTGCAACCCACAACATGCTTACAATAACAGTACGTTTGAAGGAAGCAACCAATGTTGGGGTG
Source organism: Craspedostauros australis (assembly GCA_026770025.1). NCBI lineage: Eukaryota > Bacillariophyta > Bacillariophyceae > Mastogloiales > Achnanthaceae > Craspedostauros > Craspedostauros australis. The sequence continues at coordinate 121,380 of JAMXDE010000076.1, read as the reverse complement.
ACCCGGCACTTTTCTGTGTGCCATGGTCTGGGCTTTGCAGATGGTGACGGAAGCCATCCTGATGTTAGTGACCAAGTCACTAACACACCGAACTGCACCACTGACGTTGCCACCCACAACATCAACACCAATATGACAAGCACAAGGAACATGACGGTCGGCACCGCAGCTGCCACGGCTGGCAACAGCATGACACCATCAACACCCCAACCCACAATCCACCTAGGAGGTCGTCGCCCCACCCCAGCAGCGGACAGTCACCACAACAACAACAGACAACTACCATCAGCAACGCAGCCAAGGCTGCATGGCCAACAAGCCACACCCACGGTTTCTGCCATCAGTCATCAGACAGCAACCCAGACTGCCACCGACGACACCATGTCAGTTTTTACAGACAGTACCGAAATAATGCGAGATCGTATTGAAATCAAACGGGCAACGCTTGAGATGATGGAGGCTGAGCTGGCTCTCAAGGTGGAGGAAAAGCGTGCAAAGCGGGCACGGGAGGACACCTTGCAAGAGAGACCCAGATTGTTTGCAGATGCAACTGAAGAAAGCCAAGCAACAAAGAAGCCTCGTGCTCTCACACAAGTGCCCATGGCAGGTGGCCCCAATGTCAATGTGGACGTCTCCCAACATGCCAACAGATGGTGGGAGCACGAGGATATCTCCCTCGATGCGGCGTTGGTTGATGCTGCCGGCCAGTTGGCAAGCAGATCAGGTGGTGAACCTCCAGCAGCAGCAGCAGCAGCAGGTGTGAGAGCCAGTACAGATCAGTACACGCACCGTCGCACTGCTATGGATGAAAGAAGCCAGAACAGTGGCATTCACCCATCACTCCAACGGATTCTACCAGCCCAGGCAAGCGATGCACATCGCAGAACACGAACAGACACGCAGGCAATGCCACCACCAAGATCACCAACACGAGCATTGGTGGAAGGCTCAGACCGTGGAGGAGGACGGGCACAGGAAGAGGGGATGGCAGGAGCAGGATCACTTGTACAAATCCTACCAGCCCAGGCGGGCGATGCACATCACAGAACACAAACAGACACACAGGCAATGCCACCACCAAGATCACCAGCACAAGCATTGGTGGAAAGCTCAGACAGTGGAGGAGGAGGGGCACAGGAAGAGGCGATTGCTGTAGTGGAATCACTTGTGCGGATCCTACCAGCCCAGGCGGGCGATGCACATCACAGAACACAAACAGACACACTGGCAATGCCACCACCAAGATCACCAGCACGAGTATTGGTGGAAAGCTCAGACAGTGGAGGGGGACAGGCACAGCAAAAGGGGGTTGCTGTGGTGGGATCGCCCCAAGAGATCCCAACAGCCCAGGCAGGCAGTGTGCATCATACAACAGGAACAGATGCCCAATCGGAGGTGGCGATTTTGCCAACACCACCACAATCACCAGCAACCAGAAGTTCGAAAGTCTCAGAAATTGGAAGAATAAGGGCATGGCCAGACGAGATGGCAACAGCAGGATCACCCCAATGGATCGTGCCATCCCAGGCAGGCGGTGTGCAGCATACAACACAAACAGATGCCCAAACGGAGGTGGCGATCTTGCCATCACCACCATCACCGGCATCAAAAAGAGGAGCCGAAACAGCTGGAGTCCGGATGCCATCGCCAAGTGCAACTTTGGCATCAACCGAATCGGTCCCAAAAGATGATGCAAGAGGAGAGACAGCAGAAGGAAGCATCCAACAGCCGCCGCAGGTTGCAACAGTGCCCACAACAACGGCGGAAGCAACCACGAATAATTTCACAATGGCAGAACAAGCAATAGGAGACAAACAATCACAGCACCAGCATGATGACCAAGAGAAAGAACGAAGAAAGCCGACTACTACTGGGATGAGGACCCGTGGGAGGTCAGCACGACAACGCCGTGGTGATGCAAGTTAACCACCTCAGCAAGGCAAACGAGAATACCATAAATAGTGGAGTCAGAATGTACAATGTTTGCTTGTTGTAACTAGACGAATCCTGCTGATGGAATGCAACAAGTCAACTGGCAAGAGAGCCACAACAACATCCGCAACCCCCATTCGAAGAGAGGGGAACATGCTGACTCTGTGGCTGTCGAATGTGTGGAATCGCATGAAGAGGCGAAGGATCCGTGGACCAGAATGAAAAAAGCCAAAAAACAACAAGATGCAGTCCGTGCACAACATGATAATGAGCAAAAAAGCCACAAGTAGTTTTTGAAAATACGCAAGAATTTTTCGCCATTTGGTGGCCCGCATCCCTTTTCGACTTTCGTTTTCCTTCGTCGCAATTTAAAAAAAACGCCGTTTTCCCTTCCCCTCCAAAGAAATCACTTTTTCTGTGGTGTGGCACAGACACGTTCGTCGGAACAGTTGATGTGTTGGATTGAACAAAAGAACAGTGGCACTTCGGAGGCACTTGCGAGAACGTTTGACACCAAGAAAGCATCATCGTTCTATTGGAGAGTTCTCCCGGGACTGACTTTTTGGAACTGCAAGACACAACAAGCGCATCAAACTCACGTTCTGAAATGGCGAACCTTCAGATTTATTGGCCTCGGCTTCATCGACCAAGATGTGATTCACCCTTGTGAGAGCAACGGAATGAATCACTCAACAACACAACGAGACATGAACGATACAGAGTATCATTGGAACAGAACACGACCTCTCCAAACCACCGCTTTTCCACGCTCTCTCTCGATCTTCGGGCTCCCCGTCTTTTCTACGACCACACGAACAAGGACGACGAACATGCTAGTAGTAGTCGTAACAGCAGCAGCAGCAGCAGCAGCAGCAGCAGCAGCAGTAGCACCAGCAGTAGCACCAGTCCCAATGCTGGAGGCATGGACCAAGACGACAGCCAGATGTTCCCTGTGGTGGACTAGTCGTGCTTCTCTCACTCCTTCTCGACGGTTCTGCGCGAGCGACTGCAGCAGGTGTCAGACCGGAAGCACCAGAACCGGAAGTACGCCAGCTGCCAGGTGTGTGGATTCTCGCTGGATCCGCAAGTCGCAAGTGACGACAGCCAGAAGATCTTCGTCTCCTCTCTCAGCCAATCAGGCATGGATGAAAACGTCCTCATCGTCGATCGCACCGCCGGATCCATCTGCATCATCCGGATGGGCACGGAGCCCTTTGCCAGCTTCGCTCAGCAGCTCAAGCTCAAGACCATTGCCATCGACGGATATGGCGATGGCCATAATACTGCCAATGGCGACGAGCCAACGCATGATATTGACGCCACAGACAAGACCGGCATGGCAGCCGCCTTCGAGCTCGAGCTTCAGGTCAGTGGTCTGGAGTGCATGGAAAGCGGAGATGGAAAGTTCGTGCGTCCAGGAGAAGAATCCAAGACCAATACCGACAGCAACAGTGAGAGCGTCCAGCCATCTCACCACTGGTCATGTGCGGTTATGCCTTTGAGGACTGCATGCAACAATAGACCATCAGACAATCGGACTATGGCACCATACTCTACCATCATGGTATTCCATTTCTTCAGAACTGCGGCATAATGGATACGGACACCGCTTCTGTTGCCACTTCTGTTGCCACTTCTGTTGCCACTTCTGCTGTCGCTTCTCTCCTTCCTGGTGTTCGGCCACCCATCTGCGGAGACATTGTCCAACACTCCAATACCAAGGCCAACAGCCGCAACTGCAACAACGGCAACCGCAACAACGACAACAACGACAATGGCACAACCAACACCCCTCTCCCAGCAACATGTGGATCTTGCGATCATCAGCGGTGGCACAACCGGGACGCTTGCTGCCATTGCAGCGTTGCGCAACACATCAACCTCCACAGGCACATGGATCGCTTTGTTGGAGTCAACAGAAACAATCCTTCGCAATCTGAGATCCAACCAAGATCAAGGCATGATGTCTTGAGACCCTCTGAGGAAGGTTTCGGAAGTAGTCAAGGAAGGATTCCGACGTGATCAACGGAGCTTGCTGGGTTGTCGACGAAGACATGGAAGCCACGACAGCAGCAGGAATGGCTGGCAGGACATGTGCCTGATATGGTGTTGGAGACGCCGACACAAGATGGCGTGACCATCGTCCTCTTCACGACAACATGCGGGGCTGATCCAGATTCCTCCTTTGGCGCATCGACGCAACCTCTGGGTGACGCGTTGACCGAAAGACTGAACACCAGTGCCGACAATACCGATGGCAGCACCGAGGATGTGGAGGATAGCGACACGTCCACTAAACTCCAGGTACTCACAAATTGGATAGTGACCGCAATGGATCCACTCGATGATGGCGATTTCATCCTTCATGTTGGAGACGATCCGCACGATTCTATCCAAGCAAATGCAGTGGTGCTTGCCACCAGCAGCTCTCATGACGGCTTGCAGTTGGCTTGCAGTCCAGGGCACAGCATCATGGAACCCATCGCTTGTGGCTGTCCGTTGGTGCTGAATGCAGAGAATGAGATGACTGCCATATTGGATGTCATCGACTCGTTCTAATCCAATGAATGTGCCATGCCATTTGTGCGGCTGACGTTGAAGGTTCAGATCGCAGGACAGAAACGACTGAGACCATTCTAGCAACAAGAATCGTTGGCCTTTGTCGTTGGACCACATTAGTACGAGAGAAACGGCGACAGCAAGGGCAGCGATGACGACGATGTCAATGGCGACAGTGATCAGGCTGGCGACAGTGATCAGGCTGGCGACATTGATTACAACAATATCAATACCACTGCGGACAACATTGCACACATCATGGCACACATCATTGATGTGACATGCTCCGATGCGAGAGCAGAATTGGACGTCGTCGCAGCTGCGGGCGCGCAGCTCAACAGCGGCATGACAACGTGGCAGTGCTGAAGCAGATCTATCCGTCACTGTCACTGCAGCGTGCAGTGTGCAGCATACAGCGTGCGGTGGCCGATGTCGCGCTGCTATTGATGACCGTGCGATCCAAGACCACCAGCTCGATCTCATCCAACGAGGAGGTCCAGCTGCTGCACTTCAATCTCAGACAGATGATTATGGATGCGGAGTGACGTCACGACGAAAGCGCTGATCCAGGAGGATGGCGAGGTCATGGCGGACCAGCCTCCATCATGCGGTGAGCCTTGTAGGAGGCGCTGCAGGAGAAGCTGATGGAGGAGCTGGAGGTGACGCCCGTGCATCTCAGCAAGCAGGTGTTGGATGTGGAATGTCAAATACGGCAGAGTGAGATGCCACCCATCTCGCATTTGAAGATGGAACGAGGGAAGGGCCGTACTGGCATGATATTGTGATGGGCTGGAGTGGCATTGGCATCATCATCAAGCAGTACATCAACGGCGCTGGTGCCGGCAATGGTAATGGCAGTGGTGATGGCAATGTGCGGTCTTCAGCAGGCAACAAACGCAATTCGGTGGCTGTGTACTCTGGCATCCGCATCCGGCACGCCATTCAGGATGTCGCCAAAGAGGACAGCGACAGTAGCAGCGGGAGTAGTAGCAGCAGAAGTAGCGGCGACCAAACGAACACAATGGAACAAGATCCCATCCTGCAGCAATACTTTGGCAACTGTGCCTACTGCCTCACCGGCAACGACGACAACATCAACCATGGTAGCGGCATCAAGCGTGATACCATGAGAGGCTGCTTCATCATCTTCCGCAACACCTTCCCCCTTCTCCAAGCCCACCGCCAGCACGAATGACGAGAGCGTCCCTTGATAGGCATGATCCGAGACCGAGCACGTCCAGCAACAGATGTGACAGCAGATCGAAGATGCCAAGATCCCCATGGACACCACCAGGCCCATCATCGATCGACTCATCGACAATGCCGATCGTCTCTTCGAGTTGGGGATCGACTTCCAAAATCCCTTTGCGCGACGGGCCAAGGCGATGGTGGCCACCAACGATAACCGCAACTGCAACCGCAACTGCAACCGCAACTGCAACCGCAACTGCAACCGCAACTGCAACCGCAATGGAGGCACCAGCGCACGCCATACCACAGTTTCTTGGACAGGACACTAAGCAGGCCATCGAAGACGCTTATTGTCTGGGCAACGCCATTCAGCGGTACACCATGCAGTACAATGTACAAGCCAATGGCGGGATCAGCCTCGAAGACATCCTGCAGATAGAATACAAGGACAAGCGATGGTCCACCATCGCGACCATCATGGATATCACGGCCAAGGTTGGTCTGCTGGGATAGCTGGAGTCCTCGTTGGGGCCGTTGGCCAAGTTCTGGGATGTGTTCTTCTTCATCATGGACAAAACGGGCTTTGCGAAGAAGATCTTTCTGGGTGCTGCTGTTCCGAGGATATGAGAATGTGTGGAAGAGTGCGAAATCGCGCTGTGATGAAGGTAGATTATGTGGACGGCTTTCGCTTGTTGTTGATGGACCAGCCATACTCGAACGATCTAGACATTCCATGCTTCTCACCTACCACAACACACAATCGCAATCATAATCACAGGCGAACACCTCCCAATCAATCAACCAATCAATTAACCAATCAATCAACCTCCCAATCACCCAACCATCTCCCTTGTTCCATCTTACACCTACAACAATACACTCACATGCACCAGAGTATCAATACTGTCTTCATGCCCTGTTCTAATTACTCGACGACCAGAGTACTCCAAGGCAATCCAGGATCTCATCAATCGTCGATGTGTCTTTCTTTTCCACACCGCAAGCAGAAGGATCATCAATTTGGACGAGCCGATCCTCTCTCTTGTCATCCCACGCCTGTTTCAACGTCTCACTGCCCTGCAACAGAACGTTGAAAGTCTCGCTCATGGGATCCATTGCACCGATTAGACCCATTAGACGCATGAGACCCATTTCCGCCATTTCAGTCATTCTACTCCGATGTTTGCTTGTTCTCATCAGCATCTTTCCAAACAGGGCCAGTGGCTGCGACCATGTTGGAAGGGAACACAGAACTGCTCTCACCTTGTTGCGATGATTTCGCCGCAAGATACGTTCAACAAGCGCATTGTACGAATGGACATGTTCGTCAGGCGGGCGTGGTCGAATGTGGAGATAGGTGAGTTGGGTAGTCTGCTCCAAGGCTTGCTGAAGTGCTTCCATTTGTGCCGAGAGGGTCTCAGGCGGAGCTTCAAACATGTTGGGATCCCCAAAGGCACCACATGTCAGAGATGGCAAGGTCTTGTTTCCCAGAAGCGATATCAATGCGTCGAACCTTGTCATCTGCGCTTGTCGCGACGATCCGTCCCAAATACCGGAAACACTGAGCTTCTTCAGGTGTGATGCATCTGAAAGGAGTTGGATGATCGGGTCGATTTCTTGTTGTGAATAGATATGTTGGGCGCTGTTGTCCCGACAGAGACTGATGTGGAGCTTGTTGATGCGCTTGTTTGACTGGAATAGCTTTGCCAAATTATCGCAAGTGACACGGGTGCGGAAAAAGGATACTCCGGTGACGCTGCAATTGTTCGGAGACAGCCATCTCCACAAATCAGCGCCCCCATTGGCGAGCTTACAGATATAAAACACAACGTATTTCGAATTTTGGGAGATGTTGAACATGAGGTTGTCGCAATCAACAAGATCACATGAATACAAATCCACACGATGTGTCACAAGAGGGATATCATGTAGCTGCTTCATCTTCACGAAGTCCCGAGTCAAATGGATGCCTTCGTCGGATGAAGATTTGAGTGGGTGTTTGGCAGCCAATCGAAGTACGAAGCGAATCGCTTGCTTGTCTTCTTCTCCGAATTGGTCATCGCAGCCGAATTCCAGAAACGGGTATCGAATACACATCTGCCAACAGACCCTGAAATACCTATCGCTCAGTAGAACATGAGGTGATACAGCAACGTGCTTGTGCCGCTTCACCATCGATTCCAAGTCTGCAAAGGTGAATCCTGCGTTGATGGCCATGTCCCAGTGTTCCATCTGCTTGGGTGTGACACTGTAGCAGTAAATCTGCTGTCTTGGATGACTCTGCACATTGAACACAGTCTTTGGGATCCACCATTTCCGATGGAGGTGTTTCCAGAAAGTCTTGAAGTCTGGATCATGATCGCTGTTGATATTGATGTTGACGACAGCATCCATGTTGCGGTTCGTCCTTTACTTGTTGTTGTTGTTGTTGTTATGGCTGCTGCTGATTGGTGGTCGTTCCTGTTGGTGGTACAATCGTACGAGTGGAGTAGGTAGAGCAGGTAGAGTATGCAGTCCCAAATCAGTTGCGCTTGGATGGCGATTGTGAGCTCATCTGCTCAAGCTTGCTGTCCTCCATTTCATGATCCTGTGAATTCATTACAATGCAACGTGTCGTCAGCCAACACGCCTGCATGGACTTGCGCATTTCCACCACGGTGTATGGTATGGTGTGGTATGGTATGATACGACTGTGGACAGCCACATCATGATCCGAAGCTGGCTAGCTCGCTCGCTCGCACGATACGACCTTCGATGGTGCCCAACTTGGCCACGCTGCGCAGTTGTGCTTCTTCATGTGATACCATAGCTCGTGCAACATGAGTATAGTACATCCCTTTGTGATGGTCTTGGGGGAGTCAACCATTGTGCCATACGAATGCATGCTATGTGCTTCGGCCGTTGGATGTCATTGAACGACTCCGATGGAGTGATCCACGATGTGGAGAATCCACCACGATGACTTCTTCGGTGGACATCAGAGGCGTTTCTCGTCTTTCGTGGTGATGACGATGACAACGATGGCGATGACACCACTCGTGTTTCAATTCGCCACAAACGTATCCAGGACTCATCTCGCCTCACCCAATCATTGCGAACTCTGTGGCAATGATGATGGCCATGGTGATGCAGACATCGCCGTAGAATGCTGATACAGATCATCACAACCGCAACGCTCACATGATGATCACCGCTGCCATCAAGTATCTATTCACAGAGCATGCCAATGCTCCGTCTCTCCCTCTCTCTCTATTTCTAGAGAGACTTCGAACGATGCCGGCTGGTTGACTTGGTTCCTCACCCATTGATCGCCCAACCACAGAGACAGCCACAACCAGAAGAATCACAACGTTGGCACCAATGGCAGCCATGACACCAACGACGTGGTTGATGCATCAAAAGAGGATGATTGGTGTCATCTGCATCGCGTGCATGGTGGTGGCGACGAACTCACTGCCATCACCATCCCCGACACTTTTCTTCCGTTGTGGATTGAGAACCACCGACGGCCAATTCCTCTGGCAGGCCCAGCAATCGCAGCAACGAGACCATCATCAACATCAACCACATTGTTGTATCGCATTGCATCAGCCCATTGCCTCACTGGAGGGAGAGAAAGAGAGAGAGTAGATCCACCACTGGACATTGAACATTGGATACTGCACCATCGGCAACTACGTTAGTCACAAACAGGCCATCCATTGGACATTCAACATCGACCATTGTGCGATTGAACGATTGAACGAAACAGCAGAGCGGATCATTCCCAGAACAACACAACACAACAGAAGACAAATCGATGGAAGACAACAGATTCCCGTTCACCAGCAAGGCTTCACGGTCGTCCTCCTCCACGTCCGGCATTGAACGCAAGACCGGTCACCAGTACGGCCGCAACTCTGCGCCATCACCAAGCTCCATGTCGTCATCCGCAGCATCATCGCCCACCGGCTACGCTTCCGCCTACACCTCCAAGTACATGGACGCCCTGGGAGGCAAGCAGCAGACCGTGTCGGCGACGACAATGAGGCAGAGTTCTCCATGCACTCACAGCAGAACTTCGACGCCGACATGGTGGACTCCACCAGCGCGAGGAGGGTGGTGGACAGCGACGAGGAGCCCTTCGACGAAGACCTGGACGATGACATTGACAGCGACAACAGCGACGACAATGAAGGTGCCGACGCCAACAGCCGCAGCCACAGCCAGAGTCACAGCGTCAGCGCGGGTGCTGGCGCCAACACGCAGCAGATAGATGACGACATCCCCTTCATCCACGACGACGACGACGACGGTGACGACATCGATAGCCAGTGTTCCGATGAGCAGGCGGGCGACAAGATGTCCAATGGAGTCTTCGATGAGTTCACAGACGAGGACGACTCCACGCGAGACGACTCCTTTCGTGACGAATTCCGTTCCACATCCTGCCAGCCTCCACGCGAGATCGGAACATCTCCCGACACCAGCAACACCACCACCGCGACGTCCAGGACGCCCCAGCTGGCCAGAGGCAGCCCCAACGCCTCCTCCAACGGGGGCTCGTCCTTCGGCTTCTCCTGCGCAAAGAGGATGTCCTTCATCTGCCAGGAAGGTGGACTGGAGCCAGTCGTCGAAGGCGAGGAGGGCGACGAGACGGAGCGACCGTCCACCAGAACTGTCAACAAACGCAAGCCAAACGAATTCGGTGCCCATTCCAATGAGGACTCCGGGATCTTCTCCTCCATGTTCTCCGCCAATAACGATGGGACCCAGCGCACGACCGCCACCTCCAATTCATTCAACAGCAATCATGGCAACCAGGACTCCACCAACTCCCTTTCCAAGGAATCCAATCACAGCAATGTGGACATGGACGGTGAGGATCCAGCTTCCAACAAAGACCCAGCATCAACCTACATCTCCACATCCGCCATCCTCCTCAACGAGACCAACGACACCAACGAGACCAACGAGGACATGCCCACACAGCTCGTCTCGCGCACCAACTCCATCGAAATATCCATCAGTCCCATGATACTCACAACTGATCCGGAGCAAACCATCACTCAAGATCCACCAGTCACGCAGCTCACGCGAAAAGAATCCATCGGACCCTCCAAGGGATCCAGCAAGCATCTCGATCCAAAGAACATGGTCGAGCAGGACACCGGCAACACCACAAGCATGTATTCCGTCGATATTGAGGCGCAGACAGCCACCACGACCACAACGACGACGCTGCAGGAACCAGCACCAAACAAAAGCAACATCATGATCCCCGTCATCATCGTGGCTGTCCTCATCATCGGCGGTGGCATCGCAGCAGGCGTCGTGCTGGCTGGCTGAAACATCAGTTTTGTTTTTGCGACTCTCGCTGCCGACGCCTCTGACTTTCGTTGACCGCAAGTCAAACATGCTGATCGCCGGAGATAGAGTATCCCAAATAGTAGTATCGTAATAGTATTATCGTGACTCTCGTTGCTTTTTGGTGTTGACACTGCGTGGTTTCTCGTCGTTGCGGATGCATCACCGTTGCGATCTTGGCAAGAACACGTACGGGAATACACATGGGTGCTACATCCACATACTCGATTCGCTCGCAGTCAGTGGAGTTAGACGAGAGAAGTTGTCTTACAGTTGTTTAAGGTGATACAGCATCGTATGATATCAATCATCGACACACCTTTCTTTGCTTTGTAAACGCCGAGCGCCAATCAGAAGCTCCGTCGCTTTCACGAGTGTGGTCAGTTGGCTGCCAATTTCATTACGCTGACAGAAGGCTGATGACCTTATCACGGCAGCGCTATTTCTTTTGTCGTTTCTGATCATGAAGTTCGGCACGACGATCATCCCATGTCTGTTTCAACATCTCACTGCACTGCAGTAGAAGATGAAAAGTCTCGTTCGTGGAACCCATTGGATCAAGTCTACTCCGACGTTTGTTTGTTCTCGTCAGCATTTTCCCAAACAGGGCCTGTGGCCGCGGCCATGTTGGAAGGGAACACAGTGCTGCTCTCACCATGGTGCAATGATTTCGCCGCAAGGTACGTTCAACAAGCGCATCGTACCAATGGGCATGTTCGTCAGGCGGGCGTGGAGAAAGGCGGAAATAGGTGAGTTGGGTAGTCTGCTCCAAGGCTTGCTGAAGTGCTTCCACTCGTGCCAGGAGGGTCTCAGGCGGAACTTCAAACATGCTGGAATTCCCACGGGCAGAGTATGTGAGAGATGACAAGCTGTTGTTTCCCAGAAGCGAAATCAATGCATCAAGCGTTGTATCCTGTTCTTGTCGCGATGACCAAGTCCAAACATTGGAAACCTTTAGCTTCTTCAGATGCGATGCATTTGAAAGGAGCTTGATGATCCGATCGATTTCTTGTTCGAAGTAGATGGGAAATCCGAGGTAGGACCGACAGAAATCAATTTTGAGCTTGTTGATGCGTTTGTTTGACTGGAGTAGATTTGCCAAGTTATCACAAGTGATACGGGTGCCTGAAAAGGATACTTCGGTGATGCTGCAATTGTTTGGAGACAGCCATCTGCACAAATCAGCGCCCCCATTGGCGAGCTCACATTCGTTCAACACAACCCATTTCGAGTTTTGGGAGATGTTGAACATGAGCTTGTCGCAATCAACAAGATCACATGAATACAAATCCACACGATGTGTCACAAGAGGGATATCGTGGAGCTGCTTCATCTCGACGAAGCAAGGAGACAAGCTGATGCCTTCGTCGAATGGAGATTCGAGTGGGTGTTCGGCAGCCAATCGAAGTACGAAGCGAATCACTTGCTTGACTTCTTCTCCGCATTGATTATTGCTGCCGAATCCCAAATTCAGGGATCGAATACGCATCTGCCAACAGACCCTGTAATACCTATCGCTCAGTAGAACATGAGGTGATAAAGCAACATCCTTGTGCTGCTTCACCATCGATTCCAAGTCAGCGAAGGTGAATCCTGCTTCGATGGCCATGTCCCAGTATTCCATCCGCTTGGGTGTGACACTGTAGCAGTCGATCTGCTTTGCTGGTGGGTAGTGCAGAGTGAACACGGTCTTCGGTGGCAGCTCTTTGCCCTGGAGTTGCTTCCAGAAAGTCTTGAAGTCTGGATCATGGTCACTGTTGGTATTGTTGTTGGCGACATCATCCATGTCGCGCTTCATCCTTTTCTTGTCGTCACTGTTGATACGGCTGATGCCGATTGTTGCTGTTGGTGGCACAATCGTACGAGTAGAGTAGGTAGAGCAGGCGGAGTATGTGGTCCCAAATCAGTTGCGCTTGGATGGCGATTGTGAGCTCATTTGCTCAAGTTTGCTGTCCTCCATTTCATGATCCTGGGCATTGATCACAAAGCAACGTGTTGTCAGTCAACACGCCTGCATGGGCTTGCACAGTTCCACCAAGGTGCATGGTGTGGCGTGGTATGGTGTGGCATGCGATGGTGTGGTGCGACCGTGGACAGCCACATCATGATCCGAAGCTGGCTAGCTCGCTCGCTCACACGATACGACCTTCGATGGTGCCCAACTTGGCCACGCTGTGCAGTTGTGCCTCTTCATGTGAGACCATAGTTTGTGTAATATGAGTATAGTACATCCCTCTGTATTGGTCTTGGGGGAGTCAACCATTGTGCCATACGAATGCATACTATGTGCTTCGGCAGTTGGATGTCATCGAACGACTGCGGTGAGCGGATCCACAATGTGACGAATCCACCACGATGACTTCTTCGGTGGAATCCAGAGGCGTTTCTCACGTTTTGTTGCGAGGATGATGATGATGACGATGATGGTGACACCACTCGTGTTTCAATCGACAACAAACGTATCCAGGACTCATTTCGCCTCACCCAATCGTCACAACCAACAATCACTCGTGAATGAATCAGCGACCAGTCCCGTGTGCCACAACAAAGGATCGAGAAAGGATTCTTCGTGTGACGATGGCGATGGTGATCGTGGTGGCGCTGCGGAAATCGCTGCAGAATACTGATGCAGATCGTCGCAACCGCAATGCTCACCGATGATCACCGTTGCCATCAAGCGTCTATCCGCAGAGCACGTATTCCAACACACCCACTCTCTCTCTCTCTCTCTCGGAGTTGTTCTCTTCATGCAAGCGTACGGTTGATTATAGTGTTTTTACTTTGAGTGGAATAGAGCGCAGCGCCTCGCGAGTAGGCCTGCAGTCGCACTCCACTCGATCTGCATTGGCTGTTTGGTTCTGCAACATCGTGGCAAACGCCGCAAGACCTGCCAATCAATGGGGCAGTGCACATAGTGACCATGGTATCATTTGTTTTGGGTTTCGCCTGTGTTGTTTGCTCCAGTTGCACAATGGGAGCCAATGTACCATACCGATGGCATCGCGCCCGCTTCATCTACTCCTCTCGTGGGAGTGCGAACGCTCTACTCAAAGTAGGAGTTGAAGAGCTCGGTTTCTTGGCCACCCTTCAGGATCACCACTGGCAGATGCAGGGCACGCGGCTCCATGGCGGCGTAACGATCGGCCGCGCCCATGGCAGCCAGCTTCTCCTTCTTGTCGGCACCTCGCCCAACCCAGATGTACAGCTCCCAACCGCTGTCGAGGAGGAACACGTCGTCGTCATCGAGATCGGACTTCTTGAGGCAAGGCACGACGGCGGAAGTCTTCTTGATGGGACTGCCAGTGGCCACCTGGTCCAGCGCCTTGGAGGGATCACCGTCAACGCGGTACAGGATGGGGGCGAATTCCTCAATTTCCGCATCATCATCCTCGTGCGGTCCGATGGTGCCCTCGCCGAGGAATTTCCAGAACTCCCCGTACTCTTCGTCGCCGCTGCCCTGATCCAGCGTGGTGACTGTGCTCATGGTGCACATGTTCTCCGCCCACGCGGCGCATCTCGCCTTCTCGAGCGGCTTGGCGCCCTTTCCATGCCAGCACCAGACCTCGCGATCGCTGCCGAAGAGGATGAAGGAGTCACCCTCGTTGAGGGATGACTTGGAGAGCGGCATCTGCGTGAGGGCCATCTTCTTCTTGTTTCCCTTGACGCGGAAAAGGAAAGGATTTTCTGGCGTTGGCTCGACGTGGTTGAATCCGGATTCGATGCCACCCTCCAGGTACTCCAGACGGTCGAAGTAGCTCACGAACTTGCTGCTTTCGTGGCCTTGCACTTGACGATGCTGAACGGGGACGCCTGTTTGACGACGACCACGATGATGGCAGAGTGCGGCGACGTTGCATGTGACGGAATTGTGCGGCAGTGCAGAACAGAGCAGAATGGTTAAATGTGAGGAACACAGTCTCGTCGTGGATGCAGGAGGGGATAGATTCTGATTGCGACGCCAACCAATTGCGCAATTTACTCACCTCCCAGGTAGTCATCGGCCTCCACCATCTTGTAGGCCGCAGTGCCGTACTCATCTTGGGAGCTCTCTTCTCCGATCCAAATGTGGACATCGTGGTGGAGCGCGTCGCTGCCTTCCTTCTGGTAAGTGTGAAGGACTGCTCGAATTGCATGTCACGCGGAGGTGAGTGAATCGAAGCGTGTGAAAAGCGAAAGCATGTGCAACATACGAGTGGAGGCAGGAGTTGAATAAGCGGGTGTGAGTGCGCGAAGAGGCGATGCTGTGATTGCGGTGTGCATTGTGTAGCGTAGCGTCGCGCTGTGATGTGGTGTGCCGTGATGCGATGGGCTGTGATGCGATATACAGCCCTCACATATGTCGCCAATAAGCCGCACGTTACATCATATCCACACAAGCACTTATAAGATATTGTACCACGCTATGTCGCACCGCAGACTGACTCACCGATGTAGGAATCTCCCTTGTGGAATTGTCCATGATACTTCTCCGGCCATGGCACGACCTTGAACTTCTCGATGCGCCAGACTCTGGTCTCCGGCGCCTTCTGGCCCATGCCATCCCATGCTGCCTCCAGCTGAGCGGCCTCGTGCTTGATCTTGTGGTCAAGATCGGATCCGACTGTTGATGTCAATGTGGGTGTGGGCGTGAATGTCGGTGTGAGAGTTGATGTTTGTGTCCATGTTGTTCATGTTGTTGGCGTTGGGAGACAACGAGAGGTTGGTGATTGGTGTTAGCATGAGCACGAGCATGAGGACAAAGACGAGGCTGACTTGTCACCATGGTTACTTGTGAGAACCCATCCCATTGCCCTGAATGGAAGATCACATGACATGACATCACATCGCAGCGTCATGAAGACGAGTAAAGGCAGTGAAGCAGTGAGGCAGCCTGGCAGCGTTGGTGAAGAGAGCAATCACGTACTCAGGGCCAAGTTCGATTCCTTCCACGGTACGTTCGGCATGATGATGTTGCTGTCGTTGTTGTTGTCGTTGGAGGGGGTGGTGCTGGTGCTGTTGATGGGAGCTTTGCGTTTGCGTCTGTCCTGTTGCTGCTGTTTTTATGGGGTGATGGAAGGGAAGACGAGACTCGGTCTTTCTGTCTCCTTGACGTGTGGTGTACACGAGCTTCGATCTGCTACGACTATGACCCATGCGCTTTCTCTTTGCTCTTTGCACCCTTGTTCGCTTCTCAAGATGCGATCCTCTCCTCCCCTTCCTTGGATTCCTTTCTCTGCCTTCCCACTCGTGATGGAGAGGAGGAATCCAATCCCATTTTTACATGCGCTTTGCTCTTGCGCAACTCCGTGTCCCTGTGACCCCTGTCGTGTCGTGTCGGGTTGTGATGTGTCGCGTGTTGAGTTCTCGTCCAGTGAAGTCGGTATCTTTTTCGCTCCTCCTTCGTGATTCAATCAACCATGAGTTCTGCGATCGTGGATACAAACCACGATGGAATCATTCGACTGATCTCTTGGTGTCAACTGAGTGACGTCAGCATTGGGTTTGGATCATCAAAGAGGAAAACGCAATGCGCAAACGCATGAGAATCCGATTGAAGGAGTGGCAATGACGGAGGAGGTTGAGATGAGGATGGCAGTTGCGTTGCGTTTGTGGGAGGCAGCTTGGAGACCTCTCTTGTGGAGTGAGTTGATCGTCAGCATCTGAGAGACTTGTGCAAAGCCACATCAAGAGCATCAACAGCAATAGCATCAGAAGCAATAGCACCAGAAGCAATAGCACCAGAAGCAATAGCATCAGCGCAGCGAATAGAATTCACAACAAAGAAAGCAACAGCCACAGTCGCAATAACAGTTGACAACAACAATGACAGAAACAAACGCCCTCGGATACGCCAAGCTGAACGCCAAGACGCCCGTTCCATCCGACATTGAGGTCAGCCAGCAGATCGTCAAGGAGGTTGGTCTCTTGCCCGTCGCGGATGTGGCCAAGCAGTGAGTTCGACAATCGGTTATGACATGATGTCTGTTCTACTCCATGATACCTTGTCTTGACTTCACTTGACTTCACTTGACTTGTCTTACTCTACGTCGGCATGCCTGGCATCTCCACTCATGCACAAAGGAAAGCCTTTCTCACAACAATCTCACAACAATCTCACAACCATATTCACATTCGTATCCATTCTCGTGTCATTCCTTGCTCTGCAGAGTCGGTCTGGCAGATGATGAGGTGATCGCTTGGGGAATTGCCAAGGCCAAGATCTCACTCAAGGCGCGCGATCGCCGTGCGGATCAGCCCGATGGCAACTACGTCGTCGTGACGGGGATCAACCCAACGCCGTTGGGAGAAGGCAAGTCCACCACCACGATCGGTCTGGCGCAGGCCCTCGGTGCCATCCTGGGAAAGAAGACCGTCGCCTGCATCCGCCAACCCAGCCAGGGTCCCACCTTCGGCATCAAGGGCGGTGCGGCCGGCGGCGGGTACGCCCAGGTCGTCCCCATGGAAGAATTCAACCTCCATCTCACGGGCGATATCCACGCCGTCACGGCCGCCAACAACCTCCTCGCCGCCGCCGTCGACACGCGCATGTTCCACGAGGCCAGCCAGTCCGACGAGGCCCTCTTCAAGCGTCTCTGTCCGCCCGGCAAGGATTTCTCGCCCGTCATGAAGCGCCGTCTGCGCAAGCTCGGCATCGACGATACCCTCAAGCCGGACGACCTCACGCCTGATCAGAAGAGCGCGTTTGCGCGATTGGATCTGGATCCCGATACCGTCACGTGGCAGCGCGTTCTCGATACCTGCGATCGTCATTTGCGCAGCGTCACGGTGGGCCAGGGGAAGAAGGAGACCGTCAAGTCCAAGACGCAGGAAGGTCAGCGCGAGCAGCACTCTCGTGCCACGGGATTCGATATCACCGTCGCCTCCGAGGTCATGGCCGTTCTGGCCTTGGCCAAGAATCTTGCGGATCTCAGGGACAAGGTACGTACCAAAAGAATGTCCGATATGCTCTGTCTTGCCTGCTTGGCATGGTTTTGCATGGCTTGGCTTGGATGCTTGTGTCGATTGCTATTGTGTTTGAATGTTACTGTGTTGAGTGTTGGGCGTTCTTGTGGTTATTGTTACTGGTTGCATGCATTGTCCTGCTCCACTCTGCCCCCGCACGGTTTAAATGCCCACACTTGCATCCAACATCACACTCACATTGTACCATGCAAACACCATACCTCCAAACACAATCACAACCACAAACTCGGATACGGAATATCGACATGCACAGCTCGGTGCTATGGTCGTCGGCTATTCCCGTGGAGGCAAGCCAGTCACAGCGGACGACTTGGGTTGCGGCGGAGCATTGACTGTCCTCATGAAGGACGCCCTCATGCCAACGCTCATGCAGACCGTGGAACGCACGCCGGTCCTTGTGCATGCCGGACCATTCGCCAACATCGCGACTGGAAACTCCAGCGTCGTCGCGGATGAGATCGCCCTCAAGCTGGTCGGCGAGGATGGATTCGTCGTCACGGAGGCAGGCTTCGGTGCCGATATTGGAATGGAGAAGTTCTTCAACATCAAGTGCAGGTACAGTGGCCTCAAGCCCAAGGCGGCCGTCATCGTCGCCACCGTCCGTGCGCTCAAGATGCACGGCGGCGGTCCACCCGTCAGCGCAGGCAAGCCGCTGCAGAAGGAGTACACGGAAGAGAACGTGGAGCTCCTGCAGAAGGGCGTCGTCAACCTCGTCAAGCACATTCAGAACGCGAAGAAGTTCGGCGTCAACGTCGTGGTTGCCGTCAACAAGTTCAAGACGGACACCGACGCCGAGATCGAGGTGGTCCGCAAGGCCGCGCTCGATGCCGGTGCCTACGATGCCGTCCTCTCCAATCATTGGGCCGAGGGTGGCCAGGGTGCCGCCAATCTCGGTGAGGCCGTCGTCAAGGCCTGCCAGGCCAACGACTCCGCCAACTTCAAGTTCCTCTACGGCCTCGACCTCAGCATCAAGGAGAAGATCGAATCCATCAGCCGCGAGATCTACGGCGCCGACGGCGTCGATTACTCTGACGTCGCCAACCAGCAGATCGCGCAGTACGAAAAGGCGGGATTCAACAAGCTGCCCATCTGCATCGCCAAGACGCAGTACAGCTTCAGCTGCGATCCGGCCGCCAAGGGAGTTCCAAAGGGATTCCGCATCACGGTCCGCGAGATCCGCAGCTGCGCCGGCGCTGGCTTCCTCTACCCCATCTGCGGAGACATCATGACCATCCCTGGCCTCCCGACCCGACCGGGCTTCTACGATGTCGACATTGACACGGAAACTGGTGATGTCATCGGACTCTTTTAGATGATAGCCTGTGCATGCTGACGTACGATCTTGATGAAAATCGCAATACAAATAGCGCTACTCCACGGTATGTAGTTTTACACTACGCAATGCCATGGATCGGTACGAGTGATACATGGTGTGTACATTGTATAATACTAATTCTACTCTACTATACTCCACAAGTATGTACCTGTGTGGCGACGTGGAGGATTCGTTGTATGGTGCCGCATGCTGTATGCTGCATGTATGGAAAGGATCAGCAAAGAGACGGAGAGACAAGACACGGTCGAACATATCGGCCCGACCGCTGCATGCCTGCGTCTGCATCCAGATCTCTATCTCCACCTTGCTTGTACGCATCCGTGGCTTGGCTGCGCAAACATCCAAACATAAAGTTGCTTTCGCCACCGGCGTCATCACCAGCACGAGAGAAACGTCAGAGGTACACCAATCCAATTTCCACCCCAACTACTGATGTTGTGCGTCGGTCTCTTCGTTGCTTTCGTCCGCAGGTGCGCCATCTCGCCCCTCCATCTCCTGCAGATACTTGATCACATGAGCAGCACCAGCCGACTTTGCTTCGTCCATGACGTTGTTGCCCCAGCGATCCACCACTTCAAGATCGGCATCGAACTCCACCAGCACCTTCAAGGCCGTGAGGTTGCCTTCCGCTGCAGCCACGTGCACAGCAGCGCGCTTATCGTAGTCGGAAGCGTTCACATTCATCCTCGCCGTGAGAAGGCTTCGCAGCCGCACGATATCACCGTTGAAGACAGCGGCGCACAGGATCGATGCGGACTTGGCGTCGCTCATGCACAGCTTGCCACCGGCATTGAGCAGTATCCGCATGATCTTGTCATGGCCGTTGCGCGTGGCTTCGTACAACGCGGATGTGCCGTGCATGTCGGTGAGGTTTGGGTTGGCATGGAATTCGAGCAGCTTCTCCACGGCCTCCTGGTTGCCCTTCATGGATGCCACCATGAGGGCCGTGCGGAAATCGTAGTCGGCGCTGTTGGGGTCGAATCCTTGGTTGCACATGAGCGTGATCGTGTCGGTGTCGGATCGCGATGCCGCGAAGAGGAACCGGGTCGTGTGGTCGTCCTTCTGCTTGTTCTTGTGCATTCGCACGAGATTCTGCACGCCGGTCAAGGCGGCTCGAGCATGCGCCGTCGCCACCGTCTGGCGTCGGTCATCGTGATCATCGACCATCTTCATGAGGTTCTGATCGAAGACGGACCCGGCTCGGACGAAGTGCAGCCTCTTGGCGGCGGTCGGATCGGACGATGCCTCGGAGGCGTCCTCCTTGTCCTGCAGGGCAGTGATGAGGTCCTCCACCTTGCGCAGCAGGTTCTCCAGTATCTTGCCGGCGCTGCTGGGATGATCCTGCGCCAGCATCTTGTATGCCGTGCGTGAGATGCTGAGGGTCTTGCAGACCGTCTTGGTGCGAACGGTGTCGACCTCCGGCGTCGCCGTGAAGAAGCCGATCTCGTTGATGAAGTTTCCGTCGTAGATCTCTTCGTCGGCGTTGGTGGCACCGTGTCCCGGCACGCCACCGTACTCCACGGTGTCCGCGATGCTGCTGGTGCCGTGGTAGGTGTTGGCGCCGCCGATGCCATCGCTCTCGCTGGCGGTGCGCGTGTTGGAGATCCACGGCATGACCCGGACGATGCCATCGACGAGGAGGTATAGATCGGAGGCCGTCTTGCCGCGCATGAGGAGCTCCTCGCCGGGGCTGAATATTTCCACGCGGCATGCCGAGAGGAATTCGTCCATGAACTGCCTGCGCATGCCGTCCATGAGCTGGGTGCAGGTGAGGTAGGGCACGTAGAGGCGACGCAGCACCTTGCGTCGGACCTCGTCGGGGAAGTTTGAGAGGACGTTCTCATCCGACAGCTCCTGGTTCTTGAACTCTAGGTAGAGCTGCGTCTTGAGGCGCTTGTGAAAGGCGGGTTGCAAGTCGTGAAGGTTGGCGTAGCGGTTGAGCTCGAATAGGCTCTCGCGGAAGTTTCCCGTCTTTTCATCATTCTTGACGATGAGGAGGGTGATGGAACCGATGATCCATGAGTTGACGATGATGTTGAGGAGCATGTAGATCATGCCCCATATCTGCTCGATGACGTTGACGGGCGAGTAGTCGCCGTATCCCACCGTGGTGAAGGTGACGATGGACCAGTAGAGGGCGGTCATGTAGCGCTCGAAGTCTGAGACGTCGTCCTCGTCCATGAGGGATGGTCCGATCCAGGTCTGGTCTGGGTCGAAGTCGTACCTGCGCGCGATGTAGTACATGGTGCAGGCCGCCGAGTGGGACCACATGAGAGCGACGAAGAAGTTGCGGATGAGGGTGAGCCAGATGAGGGAGATGCGCGTGTTGTACTTGAGGCTGTGGAATATCTCTCTGACGCGGTAGAAGCGGATGAGACGGATGAGGCGCACGAGGGAGAGCCAGTGGGCCATATCTGAATCGCGGGCTTCCCCCTTCTTGTGTATCTCGCCGGTGATGGAGAGGAGCGTGACGTAGAAGGGCAGGATGCTGATGATGTCGACGAAGAGCATGTTGTGCCTGTAGTTGATGGCGATCTTGCGACGGTCGACGATCATGTCGTCATGCTCGTCGAAGTAGGCCACGTGGAAGCGAATGAGTATGTCCATGACGAAGATGGAGATGAGGAGGTATTCGACGATGGCCGTGCCCTCCGAGAAGGGTCGGAAGCCCGCGGGTGGGAAGGCGATGAGGTAGGTCTCGAAGAAGACGGTGAAGATGGCGGCGACGACGGTGACCGTCCGCCATGCCTTGTACCACGGATTCCACGGCAGGATGACGAGCTTGTCCCATAGTTCTAGGCAGGCGTTGCGCTGGTTTGGCTCTGGGGGGTCGTTGGCATGCGCCGCAGCAGCCTGGCGCTTGAGCTCGCTGTGCATGCGCTTGCGTTCCGACGCCGAAGTGAGGCCAGAGACGATGACGCTTCCCGTCCTGTGGCTTTGGTTCCGAAGGCTCCTGCCGTCCCTGTCCTGGCCGTCCAGTCCCCTCAAAGTCCTCATGGCCTCCGACGAGCTCGTCGCTGATCGCGTCCAGGTATCTGCCCCGTTGGTGTCTTTCGTTGGCCGTGGTTGGAGCTGTGTCCTGGGCTGTGGCCTGGGCTGTGGCCTGAGCTGTGGCTGTACTCGTCTGGGCACCTCTTGGGTTGCTGGTTCAGGGGCTGGCTCAGCGGCTGGTTCAGCTGCGACCCTGTTGCCATTGGCATGGACATCACGAAGAGCAGCATTAGGAGATTGTGAGCCAGGTGCTCCGTTCGAAACCTCCTCCGACAGGCTGCCGTGGACGCCAACGTTCGTCCCAGGCATCACATCGTCACCGCCGTCGCTGCCGCTCTCATCCACCTGGTTGTCCATTGTTGGAGCACTTCCAGAGATTGATTGGTTCGCTCTTCCTTGAATCTCTCCTCTTGGAATTCTTGGAATCACACCCTTGGTCTATCGCTAGATTGATCGCTTTCCTTTCCTTTGCTTAGCTTAGCTTTTGCGGCTGCTCAGATGTGGATTGTGTATAGTAGAATAGCATGGATCTTGTCATCCTCTGGACTCTCTGAACTTTCCCACACTTCCTTCCTCCCATCTTGTGGAACATCGTCTTTCTGTTTGGCGCCACCACTGCATCCACTGCATCCACTGCGGTCACCACAACCTTCACAGCTTGTCGTGTTTCGATAATGCGAACGGTTTTCGACTTTTATGATGTCTTTGTGGACAAATGCTGCGAACCTCTCTCTCGTTCCACCTCCTCCGCGTGCTTTGTGGTTAAACACATTCGTGATTGTTGTCTCCGAGTTGGGGCAATTCTGCTGTTTTCTTCTTCACAAATGGCCAAACTTCCGGTGTTGAATCGTGAACTTCGGTTCGTCGTTGCGCTTGTGTTTTGCTTGTTGAATGGTACTCAACGACTTCTCTGGTACAATCACGATGGTATGTATTCTTGCTCACTATCAATCATGATTCAACGTGTTCACCGCAGACCCCACATGAAACGTGCTTCCTCCCTTTTTCGATTCTTCCAGGTTCAGCCGCCGATTCATGTCGCATCGTCGATCGTTGTGACACGCAGTTAACGACAACAATGGGAGCAATAGCGCCAGCACAGGGTCAACAAAGTACCAGCAACTGCACGCGTCGGCGTAAGAGCAGAACGTGACCGCAACAACGTGGAAGCTTGATCTTCGGCACGCTCTCAACTCCACGACCACCTCCTCCACGCGACCATTCGTTGATGGCAGCAGAAATTGATGGAGCGAGATGGGGATCATCTGACGCTGAGCGCCAAAGTGCCGGCGGAGAACGGCAGAACGTGATGTCTGGGTCACCATCCACTCTGTTGTCGATATCTCATAGAATACGTAGAAAGTTGAAGCATCTCCTTTGCTTTTGGTGCGCTGCCTCAGAGCCACCATGCTCCCAAAATTGCGGCTGAATGGTATCATATAATAGATCGTGCTTGTACTCTGCAGGCACGTGCCATGATCGGACGTATTATCCATACGATCATGAGCCACGGAACCGCGAAGTGAAACGGACCAGGAGCCGTTGGGCGAGCAGCGTTACCCCTGGCAACCTCACTCGGATGCACTTGTTGTCTTGCTTGGTTGGTTGGTTGGTTGGTTGGTTGCTATGTACTATGAAACTTGGTGTTCCTCCGTTGGTTCGTCTCACGAGCGGGATGTGCTCTCGTTTTATCATCGCAAGAAACGTCATGGATATCGTTCACATCAGTGATTGGATCAACACGCCCTGATAAAACCCAGATAGAGGAGAGGAGGCCACCCAGACATCGTACGTATGTGCAATTGTCAGAAGCGGAAGTTCGCTACTTTTGTCAACCGAAGGTTTGAATCACTTGCTTCTTCGGTTAGGGGTTCGCCGGTTGGCATTTGATTGCCCGACGAGCTCTTTGGGCAGAGAGCCCGTTGCTTGGCGTGATCGACTGCGTCGTCCGCCGTTCCGCCCCAGAGTTCCATTGTTCATTGTTGACAAACAAGAGAGACAGAGAGGGGGCATCGTTCTTGGCGCATTTGTGCGTGTATGCAAGCAGTTTGATCCCCGATATTCCGTTTTGTTCGTGATTTCTTGGTAGCTGGGCGCAAAATTCCCATTGTCATGATACTTTGGTTTCGATGGAGGCGAACATCTCACCATTTCCAAAAGGTACAAGCACAACGTTTGCAAGCCCCCAAGGACTGACCCCACAGTCGCAGAAATGGAAACACCATGCGTGACGGCAACGCATCGTTGCCCGCTGAGCGCATCGCTTCACATCATTGGACATGGATGGCAATGGATCAACAATCCCGTGTTTGTGAATTTCCGGCTGCGTTGGTGGTGGTCTTCCTTGGCGCGTTGGGTGGTGCTGATTCTCTCCTTCTCTTTCGCATCGCTGCGTCTGCTCACGTTTTGCATTTTGCACTTGCATGGGTGCGATGCACGTCGCCGACATCCGGGGCCGTCTTGAATCGTACTCGTGCCTCCTGCTATACTTTGTTGGCGCGATCAGCACCTACGAGTCAGAATTAGACCAGAGCAACAGCTGCGCAGCTGGGACTGGAGCGAAGGGTCTCGTGATGATGATGATGACTTGCTTGGCCCTGAAGATACTTGCTGCTTCAGATTCAGTCTCCGATCGTCCGCACTCGTAGTCGTAGTTGCACTCCTACTTGCACAATCGAAGCGTGAAGTGCCATGGTCGTACCTCTTTGAAGCCCTTCGCTTTGGTGTGTGCGTCTTGCCTGTTGGGATGGCACCGATCCGTCATGTGCTTCCCCAACAGTGTTGCGCGAATATGCTAGTACCTGCTCCTACAATGCTCATGCACTGGTTGCATGTTGTATCGTGCATTCCGGGCCTCAGCCAAGGCGCTTGACGTCGAAAGATGCACAGCCATGTGGTGATGTTGTTGCTGCGGAAGCGTGTACTCCAAGGTCTGCTCGGATCTCGTTGTGAATCAAGGCCTAATTCGTGTGATAATGCAGTGTACTATATTACTCGTAGATCATCGCGATCGCATACGACGTGTTCCCCCACGGCCGTCTTCGCCCTTGTCGACTCTGCTGCACTCGTGCTCTACCATCCCTTCATGGCTTCTCTCGCGTCGATGCGAGCGACTCTGTACGCTGCTGCCTGACAATGCCGAGTGGCTTGCTGGTACGAGCGAGCGATTCTTGCGGCATCGTTCTCGTCTCCCAGCAGGCCCTGCTGCAGCTCCTGCTCGCTCATCACCACGCGCAGCGCAGCCTGGCGGCTCTTCTGCTTCTTCTCGGCGACTCTGGAAACACGGCTTTCCAATCCGCGGATGGTGCTGGTTGCCATCAGCGTGGAGTCCACGCTGCAGCTTCCGTCGCAGGGCTGGTCCTGCTGCTGCCGCGATGCTGCGATGTCTTTGAGGAGCTGCGTGTCGCTTTCCTTCATCTGGCGCAGATCGTGCTTGTTGTACCACAGCTGCTGCGTCATCTCGTCGGAGTAATCGTCGAGGCCTGGCACCAGGCGGGCTCTGACGCTGGTGCAGAACGCGACCTGCTTCCTGGCCTGCTTCATGCTGCAATCGTCGGCTGGCACCATCTGGCGGCACGCGTCCCTCACGTTGGTGTTCGTCGCGTAGTGGTGGCATGCCTTGCGGCCCACCGAGATGGTGGAGTGCTCCGATGTCTCCGTAGGATCGGGCGAGGCTGCGGCCGGTGGAGCTGGCGGGACCTTCATGTGGCTCATGGCTCGCTTGGGTTCGACGTTGATGACTTGCATCTGCTGTCTGTGCTGTGGTTGTCTTGGGGCCATGTTGGAGTTGTTTGTTTGTTTGTGATGTGTTGTGTTGTGTGTGCGAGTGTGGCTGTGAGTGTGAGATTAGCTTGTGTTGGTTGCTGTTTGCGTTTGGTGTGGTGTTCGATTTGTGAGATGAAACGGGGCACAAAGCTGGCTGAGAGTGTTTTTCTTTGTGTGGCTCAAAATTCGCGTCTGCTTGCCCACAGCACCTCCCAAGCATCCGCTACTCTCCTTTTCCTCTCGTTCTTTTTTCTTCGTTGACACCGTCCAACCCTGTTCGCCAGATCGCTTCAACACGCAGTTGTCAGCGTCGGCGACGTCCGGCGTTGGGCGCTGGGGATTGGACTTGCCGGAACCCACAAAGGCGGAGCACGCCGTCTCGTTTCATCAGCGTGACAAGCTCACCAACACGGTTTGTGTTGTTTGTTTGTTGCGCACAGGCTTTTGCTGCGCGTGTCAGACATGGAGGGCGATCCGGGTTTGTCGAACCGTTTCGGTTAAGTATATTATCGTCCGCGAGGAACAAAGTCCCCGTGATTCCACCATCCAAACACGCCCAAGGAGCGACGAACCAGAGACAGTCGCTGATACAAAGTCAGACACGAGTGTCAACAGTGTTGATATTTGATTGCAATTCAACTTCCAATTGTGCTGGTTGAGATGTCGCAATCGGTAGACACTTCTCCTGTTGAGGTACAGATGCCTCTCTGTGATTTCTCAGCGGTACTCCGTTGTCCAATGAGGAGACCGGAATAGGACATGGAAATCACCCTGGGACCGATCCCAGTTTTCAGTGCGTCTGTTGCGCGATAGCGCCATGGTCGCAATTGCAATACTCATTCGTGTCCCATTCTCGGGAATGGTAATGGTCGATGGAGTCGATTCGGGCTTGAGATCAGCATCCCTGGTCGTGTCAATTTCGTTTAGTCACGTCAATTGGTGAGTGACTGAGTAAGATTGTCGTTGTTGTCGTTGTTGTTGTCGCCGGAAGGGGGCACTCTCGCAACGCACGCAATCGAACGAGGAGAGTGTTGGTGCCGAGCGAGGAGTCCGCAGAGTATGGTACTATACTCTATGCTGATACGAGCATCGGTTGATGTTGCCGCCGGAGTATGTAGAGCGTCTCATTTCACTCCACTCCATTCTACTTCACTCGACGCTTACAATCACTGTGAGAAGGTCATGGCATCATGTTGGACATGATGTTGTAAGTAGTGCATTGACTATCGTGAAGCCGAGCATTGTGATGAGTTGTCTAGGTCGTATGATCGCGCCCCATGGTATTGTATCACGGAGGACTAATATCCCTAACGAGAAATGGATAAGATCGAGTTTCCACCATCTACGCACTCGACACTGCTCGATGCACGCTTAGTTGGCGAATCCTCTGTACTCTCCTTTCGACTCGTCGAGATCTGGCGTGAAGCTATCACTCATGTCACCCAAGGCGCCGGAGTCGATGACGTCCTCCTGCAGGTTGGCCCATTGCGTGGCGACCTGCTTCTCCATCTCGTTCTTCGCCCGGAAGCCGAAGCTCTTGCTGCGGACGCTCTTGAGCTGCGCGATGGAAGAGGCCATGAAGCTGCCCACGTACTCCAAATTCTGAATGACGGGGAGGCCGTTCGCATCCACCTTGGCACCGTATCCTGGCACGCATTCCTTGCGGACGATGGCCGAGGTGAATCCGGCATCCTTCAGGCGAGCCAGCTCGTTGACGAAGGCATTCTCGGCCGGCTTGACCCGAATGGATCCAACGATGGGGATGCGTTTGGAGAGGGCCTTTGGTATCTGCGGCAATGCGGTGCCGGGAGCGGGTTCGGCCTCCTCGTCCGCATCAGCCTCATCATCGGCAGCTTTCTCGCCAGCCGTGCTTTCATCAGCATCTGTCAGGGCAACGTTGACCGTCAGCATCACCGAGACCGGGTCCTCCCCGAGGATGTCGGCCACCTTCTCGACCACGATTGTGACGTCGCTCTCGCTCCACGACTCGGCGGTGGACTCCTCGATGATGATCTCCGGAACGGGCTGCAGGCCGGCGCCGAGCACCATCTCGCACGATGCCGACAGATCGCTGGATGCGAGATCGTCCGCGCTGGCAATGTTCTCGCAGGACACGACCATCCCGGTGGCGCCAGCATCTGCAGCTCGCTCCAGCAGGTGCTCCATGTCCTCGTCATCATCCGTGTCATCGGAGCTCGCGCAGTAGACGACGGGCAAGGGACCCGGGAACTGGCCACGCGCCTCCTCCTGCTCAGAGCAGATGGTCCGCAAGGCCGAGATGGCACCGTCCACGAAGATGGCATTGGCGTTGGCCTGCTTCCTCAGCTTGACGGACATCCCGTTGAGGGCGGTGGCCTGCAGCAGCAGCGCAGTGGGGTTGTCATTCTGGCTGGAGATGTAGATCTCCGGGCTGATCGTCAGCTTGCCCGAAGGCGAGGAAAATGCTCCGAAGCACGCCGCCTTGTTCTCCTGCGCCGTGCGTCGTGCCGCCAGTCCGGACACTGCAGCAGGCGAAGACAGCAGCACGGTGAACAATGCTGACAGCTGTGCGGCGGTCATGATGAACTTCATCTTTTCAACGTGCTTCTGCAATGTGTCCGTATCGGTATCGGTATCGGTATCGGTATTGGTACTGGTACTGGCAATCGTACTCGTACGGTGGTAAAAGATGGTGCTGACACTTGGTGTGGCTCGTGGTGAAGTGATGCTCCAGAGAGGGGAGGGAGGCAGGTGGCGATGTACGACGATTCATCGATCACAGCATTGATGTCCGCGCTTGTTGATGTCTCTTCTTTTGGTGGTGATGGTGATGTCGATGTTGATGTTCTGCCAAAAACGACGATGAAAACGAGCCGAGTACGTTCGTTTGTCTGGATCGCCAGTGGCGCCAAAGACATCGACGACAGACATGCAGACCGAATGTGTCATTCATGAATAAAGTGTGACGTGAGTGAACAACACAGGTCTTGACATAGGATGTCCGAGATGTGATTTCAACGAGAATTTGTGCGAGCGGATTAGGGTGTCCCGATATATGAAGACAACAATCAAGCAACGCAGAGCAACAAATTGGATCGTTCAGATCAGGACTGAGCCCAGCCCACGAAGCATGTCGAGGAGGGAGCACCGTCCTTCGTCCAGATGAACCAAATGCTGGCTCGACTCCACTTCACTCCACTAGTGCGAATACTCCGTGAGCTGCTCGAGACGTACCTACTCTACGTGTGCAATATTTTATTTTGTTGGTACTGCGCTGAAGATCTAATGTATTTCTATTCGTGCCGATGACTATGCATGCGTGGGTCCTCGGACTGGTCGACGTCACCAGTCCCGCCGGCTGTTTCGCCAAGAGCAGAGAACAAAATCGGAGTAGATTGTGTACAAACACGCGTCATACGATTTGCGAGTTGCGAGATGTGAACATGGTGAGTGAAGGCAAGGAGCGAAGTGCGTGTTCTACCTGCGTTGGAATGCTACGGCAAGCACCAAGCTTTCGCCTTTTTGGCGACATGCGTGATGCGCCACCCGCATTTGCGGTTGCATGTGTGACGTCAATCTTGTCAGAGTGCAGACATGATTTCGAGAAGAGTGCTGGTGGCAGAAGAGGGAGACGGAACTCGCCAACCGGTGAAACCGTTTTGTCCAGGAGCAAAGAGAAGCGAGCGTTCCACGCGCAGACAAATCCGTCACAAGAGAACAACCACGAAACCCGCGGTGTGGAAACGCTGGGTCGTGGAGACAAAACTGTGTGTCACAAATTGAAGATGTGGAACGGGATGGCATAGATGTTACCTTTAAAATTGAGCACAACACCCAACAAGTCGCAGAGCTGGCGACGGAATGGACGCTTCATTCCTTCCACAAATTCAGAGAGAACACAAGATAGAAAATGCAGCAGAAATAGTCCGGGATGTGAACACAAGTTGTGTGCCACAGAAACCAACAATGGCAAACAAGCAAACAACAGCAGACTCTCGAGACGTTTTGTATCGTAGCTCGGTTGAAGAAATGGGCTGCGTAGCGGGAAAAAACGGTTGAGGAAGAGAGAATCGTTGAAGGATAAAACATGCACTCGAAAGATAGCGGCCTTCTCAGGCATCACCACTAAGAGTGCAATCGCTTATGGCATTGGCATTTCTGGACAGAGCATCATAGAGGCCTCGTTCCAGATCCCGCGCAGTTTGATACTGTTGATCAGTGCGCAATCGCCGCGGATGTGGCTATAGGTGTGGTGGACGCGGAGTCGGGTTTGTATTCGACGATATTTCGTGACGGAAACGCTCCGTCTGTGGTCCCCCTGCCCTGTGCCCTTGCCAGCGCCAGACATCATTTCTCATCCGTTCCGAGTTTGTCTCTGTTGGATGTCTCGTTCGGCCAACGACGGAGATCATTGACACGACCGCTGGGGGTTGATTGTTCCGCGCGCCACAAGAGACGAGAAGCGGAAAAGACAATTGCTGACCACAACCAAGGACGGCAGTCATGCACCGTCTTCAACAACTAAGGATCAGCACCAGCGGAAGGTGTAGCATGCGAAAATCAAGCAACACAATTCCGCGCAGAGGAGATCATGTGGACGCGTAACTTAATCCTTCTGTTGCGTCGGCACATAACCCCCTCAAACATCGCCGATGCTGCTGCTTCATTGTTCGCTTTTTCATCCGCTGTATCGTCCTGGGCGAAGACAAACAGCTTGAGAGTCACATGGCGCATCCAAGCCGAAACAACAAGGCCCACAGTTTCGTCACAGAGGGAACAACACTACTAGCGACATCCACTTAATTCATCTCATAAAATTCAAAGATCACCACAACACAACACAACACAACACAACACAACACAACACAACACAACACAACACAACACAACACAACACAAAACAACACAACACAACACAACACAACACAACACAACACAACACAACACAACACAACACAACACAACACAACACAACACAACACAACACAACACAAATACACAGCCATTATCAACACACCCATCAACATGACAATCGCAAAGACAACAGCTGGCACATCACCGCAAGCAAGGCTTCAGACTCCAACAAGTCTGTACTCCGTCAAAGTTTCCGAGGCACAACCCTCGGCACTGTCCTTGCCGTCACCACCGGCAGCCTCATTGGCTCTGGGCAGATCATCCGAACACTCCACGATCACCGTGGATGGCCCAATCAAGACAAACTCCAAAGCAGACAGGCCAAAGCCATCATCCAGACGGAGGCAAGTTCAGTTCCGTCCCACCGCCTTCGTCCGCAAAATCCCTCACATCGACGACTTCGATGAGGACATGATTGAATCAATTTGGTACACACCCGATGAGATGAGTCAGATCAAGAATAGCGCGAAGGACATCGTCGAGCGGGTCAAGCTGTTCGGGGTCGTCGGCCTGCGCAAGGACGAAACGCTCCGCGGCTTGGAGTGCAGGTTGCCGGCAAACGTCAAGAGGCGCCTGCTGGTCAAGAACGACGCCTGGGATGCCGTGCTCAACGAGCAGGAAAGGCAATGGGATGCCTTTGAGCAGGACCAGGAGGTTCTGGCCAAGGCGTACGAACCGATCGCGCGCCGTGCACAGCACGCTGCCTTTCAAGTGGGTCGGTCAGATTCCCGGGAGGCACAGAGGGCGGCTTGAGCATGGCTCGGAGGATGGCGCAGTTACGGCCACCGCCACGACCTACTATGATATTGCATTAATGGTTCTCGGTCGGCGATGACAGTACTGCAACTATACTAAGTACCAGTCCATTTTCTTCAGAAGCCATCAAGTATTGCATAGCACTCCACAATACCATACCATACCGCAGCTCATACCACATCAGACTTGCACACCACGCACACATACGCGCACATCCGGGCATGCTCGTATCTATTCCATAAATTATATTGTAATAACAGCATTGACTAGAAAGCCAATCGATGTAGCCTACCATCTGCTATGGGTTTGTTCCATAGCCTACTTCGTGTAATCACCAGTGAAGCTCTACATTCCATGACACCGACGGGTCATACAGACAAGCATGTGTACGTACACTGCTCGTAATGCACAACTAGGACGAGCTCTGGGACACACACGCACGAGCAATGCCGCACGCAGCAAGCTCACGAGTATAGCGGATCCAAGTCATACCACGTGACAAAGATCGCATCAGCATTGATGCAGAGACATGGTGTGGCGATAGCAAATTGCACACTCGTCCCCCAATGTACGCGCATAGTACCTATTCTATTCTACATACAGACAGTGAAGTATTCTAATACTTTGTCTGATGGACATGACGCCGCCACGCAAGCAGACAAGTCTGTGTTGCTCGCGCTTGCGTGGCCACAACTTCAAGCACAGGAGAGCGTATCATCTCTGGATGCGCTCTGGCATAGTTGGAATTGCCTTGTTCGTGGAACGAAGTTAGTCTGCGCGCGGCCTACACGAGTGCTCGCACTGGCGACGTTCGTCATACCGTCCAGACTCATCCGCAGCCGAAGGATGAAATCTGGGCATGACCAGAGCAAGGGAATGTGACAGAGCGACTCTGGCGGCGATAACGCATTGGAAATGGGAGCCATGGCACCAAAGCTCGTACACAATAGGTCGCATGATGCACGTGATGGCACGACTACATGTGCGTTGATTGAGAAAGATGGAGATCAGTGGCATTCCTTCCGCAGCGGCTTTTTGGCCGCCACCTCATTCATGCCGGCCGAAGAGGCGGTCAATGTTGCATGCAGAGAGGAGAGTCCCCAACCTGTCCAGAGAGAGAGAGAGAGAGAGAGAGAGAGAGAGAGAAGGCGCGAACTGCTCGTACGAGTACAAGCAATGGGAGGTGATCCTTCTCCCATCCGGTTTGCTTTCAGGCCATGATACTCCTGGAGGTGCTCGTACTTGTACTCGTACTTTTTCTATTACTACGATCTATTCTAGAATATTCTATATCATTATTACGACCACCACACTGAACGGTCCACAGCCTGCCTTGTGCGTGAGTGGGTGATGGACGTGTGTCCATCTGCATGCCAACATTCCGTGTGCGAGTATGTGCGCTTGGTCGACGACCAAACCGGATGCCCCATCGCCCAAAAGGCCACGGGGGGCTGTCACTCTCTTGGTTCTGGTTTGCGCTCCCCACGACGCGCAGCTGCCTGACGAAATGGGAACGACACAACTTCTGCGATGGCATCTGATAAATCTTGGAGATCTTCGAATCGGCGCGAACATGCACAAACAAGAAGCTTGGGCAAACCCGAAGCAAGGCAAACATCAACGATTCGCCCAGACCGACGCCAAAGAACTAAGACTTCTCCCAAGTTGCGCAGAGTGAGCGGAGGGCGGAAGGCGAAACCTCCTGTCTGCTCATGGGTGGAGCAACTCGGAGAGTAGAGGGGCGGAGACAGAGATAGATAGATAGATAAAGAAACAGAGAGAGAGAGAGAAACAAGTAGCCACAAGCCAGAAAAGATGATGTTCCAATTGCAATCGACTCTCAGTACCTCCCGGGGAGTTGTAACTTGCGTGCAGTGATGTTTCGGAGAGCGTTCACCGCATCGTACCATGGTCAGCAACTGCTCTCTCTTGCGTCCAGTATCGGCACGCAACAAGTGGTACACAGTACGATGATAGGCCACGATGGCGTCTGCTCTGCTCCACTCTTTTCTGTTGGTCTTCGTCGTAGCTCGTGTTGGTGTCCTGTGGTCTGCCCAATCCTGGTGTGTATTGCGGTGGTTCGTGTTAGGTTTGTGTGCGGGTAGAACAATCGAGACTACTATATTCGGCGGAGATCCATGACCGCGTCGTCATAGAAGTGCAATGACTGGTATTCGCGTTTATCATGTTCGCTATTTGGTTTCGCTGTGGTTGCGGTCGTTCATGAGGAACAGTTGTCTTCCGACCGAGGAACGGAGTGGTCATTGTTGCCTGCTTGGTTGCCTTCTTTGTGAACGCTTGCTTCAAATTGTAATGACTGGACCGTGTCTCTCTCTTTTGTGGCGCGTGCATCTGCTGGTGTTTCTTAAGCGTGACGAAAAAGCGAAGTTTACGACTGCAGTGACGATCTTCGCGGACGCGTATCACACAACAAACACTTCAACACAACGAACAGCACTGTGCTGCGACGTGTGTTGGGCAGTCCTCGTGCGACTATTTCAGTGGATTCATAGTTAAATCCATTTGCGTGCTTCTGAGTCTGGAACAGGAAGTTTGTGACACGCTGTTCCGCAGAACCCGAGTTGAAGTTCCACCAAAGAAAGGCCCAACGGAATTGAGACGTGTCTCTCAAAAGTCCGGCCACAAAACATGAACCAAAACCGCCAAAAACGAAAATCGAGAGTGAAAACGGATAAGACGCCCGCGCGATGGTGGCGGTGTCGATGCATCCGCGAGTGCTGTGGACTGGGAAAGTCGGTCGACAGCAGCGTGGCGCTGGCCGATGATACTCTTCTGACACACACGAGTACCACGTCCGCGCAGTGGCGCGCCTGTGTTGTGCGCACAGGGTCAACAAAAGCAGAGAGGCAAAAGAAGCAGAGGGGCTCGTGTGTGATCATGGAAATGGACTCGCGATGGACACAACGTCCACACGTCAATGATCCGTTGAGCTCACAAAACGTTCATCACCAACCATCACATACTCCATTCAGCACCCGTCTAGCACCCGTCCAGTACCCGTCCAGCACATTCAGCACGCACACAACAAATCACAGCAATGTCACCGAGTTTTGAAGTAGGAGTCATGATGCGAGGACGCAGCAACAGCACCGCCAGCAGCCGCAGCATGAACGGTAGTCTCAGCAGCATGAACGGTATCATGAACGGCAGCATGCACAAGATCGTCGATGACGATAGCAGCGGGCTGGTGACTTTGGACTGCGACGACTATTCCCTGCTGTCATCCAGCTCCTTCCATTCGTCCGCAACCACGTTGAACCACTCCGTGCGCTCCGACAGGGTCATGCAAAGAACGAGTAGCTACAGTCGCAAGATCTCCAAACGAAGGGTGTCCTTCGCTGAACGGAGCCACCTCATCATCGAGATCCAGGATGATCGAAGCAACGATGATGCGGATCCTCATGATCATGCTGACGCCCAAAGCACATGGTACTCCAAGCAAGAGCTGGAAAGCATCAGGAACGAGAGCGGCGAGCTGGCTGAGATGTACAACGCAGGAAAGCCGATGGATTTGCGCAACGACTGCTTCCGCGGTCTGGAGTCTCGCATCCTGCCGGCATCGCAGAAGAAGATCCGGCTCAAAATGAAGGATCGATGCATCGGTTTGGTGCTGGAGGAGCAGCACCGGCAATGGAGCAACGCCGAATGGGACCCCGACCAACTGGCTCGCATCTCGCTCAGGGAGACGCGGCAGTGCCAATCCATCGCATTCCGGCTAGGGCGAGCTGACTACCGCGAGGCCCGCAAGTGATGGGCTAAGCTGAGCTGAGCTGAGCTGAGTCCTTGCGACCGTTGGCACCAACCTTCACGTTGAATGCATTCATTGGAATGCCTTCTTCTTTTCCCTCCTCTTTCTTCTGGTGCTCTACGATCCACCGTCCATCCACACTCAGTCACTCGCGCTCGTTCGCACCGCTCCCAATATTGATCTTGGCTGCCCCTCCAAGCATCCGCATGATACTATAAGAGGGCAACGCAGGGGAGTAGCGAACGAAGATTTTGACACATTCATTCTACGATAATATAATACCACTTTAACTGGAATATCTCCACACCCCCATTTTCTTCTTTCCCATGTTCATTGTCGATCATGCATCGCTTCCGTATGGATACCAAACATGAGCGCTGTCCGTCCGCGTCCGAGCACGCGTACTAGCATGGTAGCGGAACAAGGATAGTGAAGCGCCAGCAGTACCTCGTGCCCAAGACGTGGTGGGACTGAGAGCACTTTGCAGCTTGTAGATCGAACCTGGGCTTTCGAGGAGCTCGAGCAGCCTTGGCTTGTGGGTTGATCATGGGTATGCGCAGTTGGCAAGCTTCTTCGTCCTTGTGGCGGGCACGCACCTCGCCGTCATGGTCAGCGACAAGGACCACC
The DNA here is from genome assembly GCA_026770025.1 of Craspedostauros australis. Classification (NCBI taxonomy): domain Eukaryota; phylum Bacillariophyta; class Bacillariophyceae; order Mastogloiales; family Achnanthaceae; genus Craspedostauros; species Craspedostauros australis. The sequence continues at coordinate 85,252 of JAMXDE010000076.1, read as the reverse complement.
GTTGGTTCAGTCGAGCTCATCGGAATACTCGCGGTCTTGTTTTCTGTTGATGAGTGCTTTGTTGCGATTGAGGTTGAGGTTGCTGTGGCTTGCCGCCGCAGGCAGGAAGACATCGGAGGGCAGATGGTATACTCAGTCCAGCAATTCAAAATCCTGCCTGGCTTCGCACATGTCGGTCGTGGTGTTCCAAGTGCAAGCGCCCAAACAAAGCCGCATCAGGTTGGTGCTGTTGGTGGTGCTGTTGCCTTGGCTTGCTAGTATATCCGTCGTGTTGCATCCGCTGTTGCTGCTGCTGTTGCTGTCAACGTCGCTGCTGTTGCTACAGTTGCCTCTCTGCATCCATTCGTCCATGCTGTCCAGGGGGATGATCCAGCCATCATCTGTGACGAAAGGACACACGTCGCACGACGATTCGTACACGCTCATGTTGCAGGCCACGTAGCTCGTGTTCACGAATTCGACCGCAGGCTCCTCCTGGCGTTCGCATACATCGGAGTACGGATCGCAGCACACATGGCAGCACGAGCAGACCGTGTGCGACAGCCGCCGTCCATCCAGCGTCGAACCTGCGCAGTTGCTCCACAATGACTCAAGGTGCGGATGCCGTTCCGCATCGCAAAAGATGCCGTCCAAGTTCCCAACAATCTTCGTTCGCTCAATCTCGAATGACACGAGGGAGGTGAGTTGGCCAAGCTCTGTGGGCACCGTGCCTGTCAGTCCGTTTTTGTACAAGGTGAGGTTGGTGAGATTTGTGAGCGCCCCAAGCTCAGATGGGATTGGCCCCGTCAGCTGGTTCGTGCCAAGCCCCATCGATCGGAGGTTGGTCAACCGACCCAGCTCGGTCGGGATTTTGCCCATGAGCCGCCCGGTGTCGAGATACAGCGTTTGCAGGCTTGTCATTTGTCCGATCTCCGGGGGAATCGGTCCCTCCAATTGAGATCCGACAAACATTAGGGTCGTCATCGCGTCCATGTCGAATATCCACGGGGGGAGCGTCCCGCTGATGGTGACGGTGGCGTTAGCATCGGCGAACACGGCCAGCACCTCCAAGTCTTCGAGGTGGGAGATCTCTGGTGGGATGGGGCCATCCGCGTTGCTGTCAATATCAACCACGATGCCCAAGACGGTGGCATTCGAGTTGCAGAAGATGCCATTAAAGGGCAGATCATTCCAGGCGCAGATCCCATTGTTCGACATGGCGTCAAACTGATTCAACCAATTCGGACCATTCCATGATCGGTACATGCTCGCGACACAGTAGCGCTCCAGCAGGAAGTGAATGTAGGCGTCGTCGCCGTTAGCGTCGGCTGCTTCGTCGTTGCTGCTGCCCAACAGCACGTATAGGCTGCTCAATATATCGGTGTTGGCCATCCAGTCGATGATCTCGTACGGAATGGTGCTGGTGTTGACAAAGGTGGATGAGTCGAGGTTCGTCGGTGCCCCCATGAGGACCGGGCTGAGCTTCTCGACGATGGTGAAGAACATGTCACTCTGGTCGATGGAGCTTTCGGTCGGCGCATGCGTGGGTGAACCGCTCGGCATTGTGCTCGGCGCTGTGGTCGGCCTTGTGCTTGGTATTTGGGATTGCCGACCTGAAGGTACGGTGCTGGGTTGCTTCGTTATCGTTGGTCGCTGCGACAGCGACAGTAGCAGCGATGGAGAATGCGAGTACGACTTTGATGAAGCCATGGTTGGCGATGCTGATGTGGTTGATAATGTGGATGATGGCGGTGGCACTGTTGACGGTGGCGATGGCTGTGACGTTGGTGGTGGGATTGTCGGTGGTGCCGTTGGCACTCTCGTTGGTACCGACGCATTGCTCTGCTTCGAGTCGTTGTCGTTGCTGCCATGGCTTTGATCGTTCAGAACAACAACGGCTGCGACGATGACACCAGCCACGACGACAACGATCAAGGCCAGAATCACAGCGATCACCAGCCTCCGTCGCCTGCGAGCAGACGGGTCCGTGGCGGCTTTGGAAGACTGCCTCTTGTTCCGATGGATAGCATCCTCCAGTTCTGAGCTGCTTTCACCAACATTCATCGTCTGGGAAGATCTGCCGTCCGCAGTTGCGCCTTGGGAGGGACCATCGCCATGAAGGTCAGCGGACGTCGGCACCGGAGAAGTATCCGCGCTGGCATCATCGTCGGTGTGACGAATGTCACCATGCATCAACGATCTCGCGTATCCATCCACGACAGGCTCCGCCACGGCCATGGGTCGATCATGCAGCCGCTGCTGCACTTCCAAATCCACCCTGCTCTCAAATTCGCGTTCCATCTGCTGCGCGATCTCCTCCCGAAGTGCGATGCGCATCTCATCCTGCGTGGGGGCGAGCTCGGCCACGACCGAGGCCTGCGAGGATGGAACACCGAGCAGACGACCATCATCGGATGAAGCAGCGACGGAGGCGAGTCTGCTGCTTGCACCCAATGTGGATTCCATGCCGGATTCCAAACCGGATTCCAAGCTGCCTTCTCCGCCACGCGGACCATCGTTGCAACTCCTCACATTGTTGTTGTCGTCGCCATTGTTGCCACTGCTGTTGCTGCTCCTGTTGGTCCGGTCTAGATCGGAAGGCGGTCCCAGGCGCACACGGGGCAGCAGGATATCTGGCAGGACTTTCTCCGAGGGCTTCATGCTGATCTGCTACGGTGGTCCCTTGCCGAACACCTCCACTCCAATGCACGTCCTTCTTCTTTGAGCACGCGGGGGGATATGGGTGTGTTGGTCCCAATGTGCAGTTAGCGATCGATATGGAGTATAAGGTGATGTAATACAATATAATGGTAGAGAGAGTGCAGTGCAGCAAAGAGTTCTGGGTCCAAAGGCCTCTAGATTGCATCCGTAGGCTACGCACGGGGCGTTTTGACTGGTTTGCGGCCCTGTCCTTCGACTTTGCCGCTGTTGTTGGTGCTTGTCCTGCTGCTGATGGGTGCTGATGGGCGCTGATGGGTGCTGATGAATGCGATGTCTGCAATCGGTGCCCAGAGAGGAGTCTGAGTGGAAGAGAGCCAGGCTCTGCACAAGGCCAGCGATCAGGAACCAGCAATGCCGACAACACCGACGTAAATGATGTCAACGAAAGTGGCAATGAAAACCAGGGCGATGGCAGCCCGGTGTCTTGGTGTCGCAGGAGGCAATGTGCTGCTGCCTCTTGCAGTGCGATGCCTCTTGTCCTGCGTGAGCGGGTGCTGAACGACGCTCTTTGGGGTGAAGTGATACGAGGGATGATGGCGACGATGGAAGCCAAAGCGAGGAGCAATCTGGCTTGCATCAGCGAATTCACACCAACAACACGGGGCACGAGTCCTGTTGTTTCCAATGTTTCTCACAAACGTGACCTCTGTCGCAACGCTAGCGATTCGAATGATACAATTTTCAAAGAACTTGTTTTGGAAGAAGGCTCTCCGATTGTCCCAGTTCTGGTTCGTAAATGCATTTCTGTTGATTACGGCCCATTAAAAGCCCAAATGAAAGCTGAAAATATGCACAACAACGATAAAAAAGTTGTTTGGGGTTTCAATAATCATGTTATGAATCACTTCTGGTGGTGGAGCTGACGTGACTGCCGGCACATTGAAATCGAGAGTTTTGGTCGAAGTAATCCATGACATCGCTTGGTGGATGTGGCGATGGTTGTCTGTCTGTTTGATTTTATGGTCGGAGAGTTGTCTGCGAGTCCTTTCCAGTGCGAAACAGTCACAGTGAGAAGTGTCGACAGAAAACAGACAGGGATACACATACATACATATGTACAGACATACATATAGACAGACAGATATAGATGTATAGAAAGACAGACATAGAGAGAAAACTTGGGGGGCGGAACACGCGCAAACGAAGAACACATGGTGCTGTCTTCACTGGTCGCCATGTGTGGGCCATTCCGCACGCGTCTTCTCGCCAACGCGGCCTGCCGAGCAAACAAGCGGACAAGCTAATGAGGAGGTGGAGGCTATGCAGGACGGCTGAACAAACGCTGGTACACGATCGTGGCATGCTCGCATGGGATGAATCGAATGAACGGAAAAATTCACCACGTGGGGTGGCTATGAAAACGGGTTGGAGCGATTAAGCTTGGCTGTTTCGTCGTGAACAGCGTTCGCAGAAGGGGATGAGGAGCACACGTGATTGGGACGGATCTCTGGACAGGAAGCAAAAAGGTTCTTTGGATGATTCGCAGGTACAAAAACAGACCGGACTGATGCGACTCGTGATCGAAGCATCGTATGGCGGGCAAGAGAAGTCCTCCCACGTGTGTTGTAAATACGCCCGTCGCAGCAAGAGGGGAAGGCGGATTGAGACTTGGTCGCCACGAACACACGAATGATTTGGTATTGATCGAACGAGTCGATACCAGGACGAAGTTGCTGGCACCAACACTCACAGTAAAGTACTGTCCAAACGGTAACTTCGCCTCTCCTCCAACATTGAACTGCCCTCTTCGTTCACAAGTTAAACGTTGCTGTTGTCGATGGACCACTTCGCATGGAGGCTTCTTGCGACCGCCCAATTAGAGCGGGGACCTTTGCTCTTCCATGGACGTGAGCAGGCGCGCAAGCGAAGGTTGCGATGCCCTGTTTTAGAATCCCTCGTGACTCCTGTTCTGCTCTACGATCTGTGCAAGCGCATCAATGTTGCAAGAAGGATGTTGCAACAACTCCGGCACCGGATGATACAACAGTGACAAAGCTCGAATGCGAAGTGAGAAAGACAGAGCGAGAGAGAAACCTCTCTGTTGCGGACCCGCGAGCGGTGACACGCGCTGCATGGATCTGGGGACGAAGATCTCTGCTTGCGATCATCTTCGAACAACAGGTCTGGAACTCGGTGCTGCTACGGTTGCTGTCTGTGCTGTTGTTGCTGGTGCTATTGCGTTGGGTTTGTCAAGCGACGGAATGTTGGACTCCACAACAACGAACCTGGCGGGAAGGAGATAATTTTGACGTGTCGGAGATGCGCAGTCTGGACTGTTAGCGTCTGATGGTTTTACACGTGGTCTGGCCGTTCTGTGGAAGCCCATTTCGTCTTGGGCCCTGTCCTGGTGGGCCAACGTGGAACATTTTGGAAGGGGTTGCCCCAGAGAAAGGCTAAGCTTGCATACAGGGCTTCGACGAGCGATTCTATTCGCAGCATCATTTACGGGACCGTCAGCTGTCTCTTCGCGGAGGACGAAGACGAAGATAAACAAGCGACCAGGCATCAACCGTCAGTGACTAAATGTCGGTAATGGGCATAGTTGTGCAGGTACAAGACAAACAACGACTAAATTGGCATAATTATGGCCACGTCGTTCGCTAAGGAAGGGTCCATGTCGTAGTACCCACGCCGCGCTGATCGTCCATCCACGTTGTTTCGCACGTCGTTTGGTGCTGTTGATTGGTGGGGAGGCCTGCTTCGGGACGCCAAACCTCCCTGCGAATGCGCACACCCGCGTTCACTTCCACCATGGTCACGTGGTGGTGTGATTGCGAGCGCGATGTACGCGTGTGGTAGATTGTGCACGGACGCGCAAGTACACCGCAGTTGTTGTATCCGCAGACACGAAGTCACGCAAATTTGTGGGGCTTTGTACATCACAGTTCCCTCGTTTGTCCAACCACACCAACAGGACCAAAGATGCATCAAAGCCCTTCACGAGATCAACAGCAGCGCCAACAACACGCATGGTTGGTAGGCAGATCACCGTTTGTGTGCCACAACAAACAGCGACGACATTGCGTGTCTGAAACGATCGCAAGGAAACCACGAAAGTTAGTTGGTACGAATACGTTCCAACACAGACCAAGCAGAATCCTCATAACTTCATGAGCATTGAGGCCAGCAACAACAGAAAGCACAACAGTCATATCAGTACCATACCATCATAGAATACCATCGGACCATCATAACACAACTCACAACACACAATTCAATACGATTGCATGGTCTAGAGCGTACTCTTGCACAACAAGATGATAGCTACCACAGGCATGACGACGACCAGCATCCGTCTGCAGTGCGCACACAGCATGTGCATGACAAAGACCTGCGCGGACCCCTCCTCACAACCTCCCGTGCAGCCCTGCAGACGGAGGAGCAGCTCCAGCCACTACAGGCTGAGCTTCACGCATGCTTCCAACCCTCGCTCCACCTGCGCGCCGTCCATGCACTCCACAGCTGGCGCTGCGGCCATCGCTGCCCTGGCCATCGTGAATGGCAGCGGCCGCGGCAGTCTGCTCAGCGAAGACGGAGTGGATGAGATGGGTGTAATGGGTGAGATGGACGAACTGCGCAACAGCGCAACATGCTCCACCTTGCAGAGCAGCAGCCGCCAGGGACGCAGCATCCACCGCACCAGCATGCTGAGCAACCAGGGCAGCGGGCACCACAGAGGCGCCTCCCGCGAGTTCCCCCCGCTGAAGGCCATCCGCACGTTCCACCAGATGACCTCGTCGCGCAGGATCAGCGATCTGGACGATGAAGAGGGGGACTTCGACTTGGACGAGGAGACGGTCAACGCGGATGATCTCATGCGCTTCACCAGCAACGCTTACTACGGTCGCTGCTACGAACGTCTGCAGGTGCTCAAGATCGCCAAGCGACGCGAAAGCGAGATCCATCCCAACGACGAGATCGTGTGGGATCCCGCGGATTGGGAGGGCGATGACGAGATCTGCGATAGCTCTCACGCGCCCGTCACCTGCGGGGCCATGTACTACGAGGCCGATGAAGATGACTCCATCCACCACTCCCTCTGCGACTCTGTTCATGTGAAGGCTCGTTCCGCACCGTCTACACTGCCTGCACTGTCTACACTGTCTACACTATCTACATTGACTGAACCTGCTGCGGGTGCACTGTCTGCATCCTTCAGCAACTTCAACCTCAACACCAACATGAATGGCAACACCACTAACAACAACAGGAGCAAGAACAACATGAATAACACAAGCAAGGGCTATCAGAGAAGCTGCCTTCCTCCCACCAAACCATGTCGACGACCCAACCGCCGATCGATAGGACAGCAGTTCAAACCCAACCGCCTCAACTCCGAGCAGACGGCGCCCACCGTTGCCTCCTCCGTGGACTACGAGCAGGAATACCGCCATCAGCAACAGCAGCAGTACCAGCAACACGCCCAAACCAGCTTCAGCGAGGCTGATGGAGACGATGATATCATCGATGACAGCACCTGCGACTATCAGCAGCAGGAGATCGTGGACGACAGCCACGACCACAGCAACACGGAACATGACCAGGAACATGAGCAGCAGGAGGAGGAAGACGAGGTCGATGATGACTTCGTGGACTACCCGCTCCATTTGCAGCCTGTCTCGTCCTCGCATGCCGTCATCCGCCTTCTCGCTCACAACGAGCACAACAACCGCCATCAATACGACTGCGGTGAGAAGAAGGTCAGCGAAGATGAGGATGCGGCGACTGCAACGGACATTGATGACAGCGACGATCACGATGTGGACTGCTTCGATATCGCCGATGGGTTGGACATCGTGCGTGAGGCAGCGCAGCGCATGCAAGTCATTCAGGCTCTGCCGCGTGCATCTGCGAAGAAACGACAGCTCAGCGATGGCACCACTGCCAGCCGGGCGACCATCACGGCAAGCAACACCAGCAGCCTCCAGGCCAACCGCATCCAGGCCAACACCAGCAACACTGCTCTCGATGCTGTGAAGAAGACCAAACGACAACGCCGCGTTGTGCGGTTTGCCTGCAACGTCCGAGTACGCAACGCCCTCTCCTTGAACGATTACACGCCCCTGGAGATGCAGCAGTGCTGGTACCAAGACGAGGATTACGACGCCATCATCCGGTCCTCCTACCATCTCATCCATCTCTACGAAACGGTGAGTCGCCGCAGTGCACACACCAACAACAACAACGATGACATCAACGACAGCGACCACGATGCGAGTGATCCCATCGTCAGCGTCGACATCGATGACAACGGCATTCACAACGACGACACCATCCGCGGCCTCGAAAAGATGACCGCGGATGGCCTGCGCAGACGTGATCGCCGTCGCAACAAGGCCTACGGCGCCGTCCTCGAGGAGCAGGAGGGACAGCGCAACGAGCATGGCCACGTGGATGCGCAAGTGCTGGCGGAAGTGTATTACGCCATCTCATCCAAGTGCCAGAAACGTGCCAGGAAGGTGGGCAAGGCGGATGCCGCCAGTGCCATGGAGATTCATAACGAAGCCGAAAACAATGATGATGCTGATGGTGATGATGCTGCTGCTGATGAACCATCATCCTCCGAGCTGCTCCTACCATCGTCTTCGCCAGAACACAATGGTGCAAGCAACGATCACATCGACTCCTCGCCAACCCTGCCGGTTAGAACGCGGGCTCCTCTCACTCTGGAGACGGACATCAACCCAATCCCAATCTCCAATCCGAAATGTTTCAGCCCAGTCGCTCGGGCTGCCTAAATGACTCAACGCAGCACGACATTCCACGAAGCACAGCGCAAAGAAGCACAAGACAGATCAGCGTCTTCGTGGTGAGTGGTGCGAGTAGTTATTCTTATATTATTAATAGTACTCCGTCATCGCCAATAGAAACAAGGACAGTACCTACTAAAAGCAAAACATATCACATCATCCATCAACAAGGAAAATACTGTGTTTGTCCGTACAATACATGCGTCGCAGCACTTCCGTCTGCACCATCGACATCGTCTCATACTGGGAATGGCAGCGCTCCTACTGCCGTACGATTCCTCATTGACCTGAGCATGCAGAACAGCAGGAGAGAATGTCATCACCATTGCTTTGCTGTGACAACTATGGTACTGTATAGTATATAGTACTGTAGTGGTGGTGAACACTTGAGACTATGACGCGCTTGCTATGACGTGCTTGTGATATGCATTGCTGTATTGATCATGCCGGTCTACAACATGCCATGTCCTGCACAGCTTACTCTGCAAATGTTGTGGATGCTGCTACTGGTATAACCGAATGAGCTCATCGGACACGGCGCTGGGGGTGAGGACGCCGAGGTCGGTGAAGAGCAGCGTGATGAACTTGGCAGGCGTGTAATCGCAGAGCGGGTTCTCGCAGGCGACCTTGTCGGGCAGGTCCTGTATGACGCCTGTGGTGGTCTGAGCTGAGGCTGGTGTGGATGCCGTCGTGTCGCAGACCCTGATCGGTATCTTCGTGGTGCTGTAGGGCAGATCCTTCTGGTTGAGGGGATAGAGACGCGCGAACTTGTAGCTCTCCGCCCCGACGTAGAAGGGCTTGCCGTGTGCCTTGGCGCAGGCCGCGAGCGCGTAGGTGCCTATCTTGTTGACGCAGCCGCCGTTCTCCACGACGGACTCGGCGCCGACCAGGACGATGTCCACGGACTCCATGATGTAGCCCATGGCCGAGTCCAGCACCACCTTGGTGGGTATGTTGTTGGTGCTGTGCGAGGCGTAGAACCTGGCGGCCTTGGCCCCCGCAGCGTCCGGGCGTCCCTCCAGGATGACGATGTCGAAGTTCTTGGTCTCGGCGGCCTGCAGCAGGATGGAGGCGACCACGCGGCTCCAGCCGTGCGTGAGGACCGTCTGTCCCTCCTGGATGAACTCGGAGGCCACCGTGGCGATGCGGTCGCGCGCTGTGAGGCTCATGCCGGCAAACCTCTGGCCTCTCTCCAGCACCTCCTGCCGGCAGGACTCGAAGTTGGGCAGCTCGAGGAAGGAGCGCGTGACGTACTTGAGGAAGAGGTCGCAGCCGCTGGCCAGCGCGATCTGGCTGCGTCCTTTGCTGCTGCTGCCCCTCGACACCTGCAGGTCGTCCAGCATGATCTGCTGGGCCTGGCGCAGCTCGTCCTGCAAGCCCATCATCGTGGTGGCCTGCGAACGCTCCACGACGCCCAGCAAGGCCTTGATGGCCGCCACGGGAGTCGCCATGACGCTCTTGTCGAACAGTGACGACGTCTCGCCTTGCCTCTGCTTCAGGAATCCACGCAGATCCTTCAGCACCTGCGGAATGCTCTCATCGCCGCCCTCGTCCACCATTGTTAACAATTATATTATATTATAGAATATTATATTTTACTCTATTATGCTCTATTATACTCTATTATATGATAGAGTACTAGTGTTGTTGTTGTTGTTGCTATGGTCTGCTCTGCTCTGCTTGGCATCAAGTGTCAGTTGGTTGCGATCGTGTTTGAGGCTGCGTTTGCGGCCGCGCGTTTGGAAGGATCCAACTCAAGAGATTCGCGCCATTGTCCACTTGTTACCTGCGACCTCGAAGCGCATGACAGACAGTATCGAAGATCTGCACGTTTGAGTTTCCACGCTATCCAACATCAATTTGCGCGCTTTGGCAGATCCCACACGAAGCAAAGCAAGATCTATCATACTCGTACGACTGCTGGTGTGCTCTCGACACTTCCATTCTAGCAAGGATTCAAGTGGCCGATGAATGTCGCTGTCCCCTTATATCGCAAGGCTATTGGTTGCTTCGCGTTAAACTAGAGTGCTCTACTTTGTTTGTTTGCTTGTTTATCTGCGGCCGAATCGTGGTGGTGGGGTGCGGATGCGGCGGTTGGTGCGGGAACGTCCACGGACGACACGCTGATGCACGGCGGCTTCGACGCAGTAGAACATTTTCAGGTACAGCTTTGGGAGCTGGTATTCTTGGTAGGCGGAGGCCTCCTTGATATCACGCAGGGAGGAGGCATCGACGATGTTACGCACGATGAAGCGCTTGATCGCCTTATCCTTTGGGATGGCCTTTCCTGTGCTAACGCATCGGACACGCTTGACGTGCCCGCGTCCCTTCTTGTTGCGGCCGTGGTTACGTCTCTTGACAGTCATCTTGCAATTGAATCTTTCTGTTTCTGTGTCATTCGATTGGGTGTGTGTCAGTTGGCGTCAAATGGGTGGTTGTTGATGTTGGGAAGTTATATCGAACGTCGTGCAAAGGTAAACACAAAGTGAGAAATCAATCGTTGATGTCAGCAAAGAATGGCGCGCAACGCAGCTCGTCTTCAATGTGGACTCAGGTGGAAGGGGGATGTGTCCAATGTGGTGCACGGGTTGTGGCTGATTGTGGCTGCTTGTGGTGTGGTGTTTTCCACCATGACATTCGTTGGTTGGTGCCGTTCGAGTGGCTGTATTTGCTCATCGCATCGTGGTCGTTCAGCTTTCCACTCTCTGAATCCCACTACTCATTCCATCGGTCTCGGACAGCCGACCATCGTCGCTGAGTGCGCATGGATCCTCCCGTTTGATTTGGCTTGCTCTGCTCCTCCCATGGTCCTCTCTCTCTCTCGTCGATTCTCGGCTTGCGACGTCTTGTGCTTTCCTGATTCTCATGTTGACGGCACCCTCCTTGAATGCATGGACAACGCCTCGTTCACAACCGATACCCACAACACACCACACCACCCCACACCCTCAACGATCCTCGCACACCTCAACCGCATCCCGTCATGCATCGCCTTCACGAGACCTCCATCACATTCTCATCTTGGTTCAGCTCCGTCGTCAAAACACCATCTTCAGGACCGTACCTCCGACACTTGCTCTGTGATCCTCTCAACGTTGGAGCTGCTACCGTTGCTGGTGTTGCTGCGTGGTGGTCCTGTTGCTGTTGTTTGGTTTTGCCAACCAACATGGCAACACAGCCTCCTCGCACGAAAACTCGCGATGTCGTGTCGTGTTACTCGAAATTAGTAATCAGGTATTGAGGTTGATTCGTTCGAGTGCAAAATGAAATTAGTCGATTTAGTCAATCGTCAGTTTTTCGTCGCGTTTGTATTGATCAGTCTACCAGAACGAGTAGAGAGCCTCGAAACGATAAGGATGGAAACAAGCGCAACCAACACGGACGAAGCTCAACTAGTGGAGGAAAGTCGATCGTAGAGCAGGATAGTCCACTATTTCCTCGATTCCGCTAAATATAAGGCAACCGTTGCGCTCTTGATGGGCTGTGCAAGATGGCGAAGGAAGAAGCAACAACCAGCATTGCGATGATGAGAACGAAACCATTCGTATCCACACTACTTCAGGTCGTACACGTTTCTGTTCACAATGAAGAGGATCTCTAAAGCTCTGCTTGAAACGTAGTGCTGCACTCCAAAGTGCTCTGGAATACTCTTATAGAGAGTATTCTATGTAATGAGATTTCACGAGTATTGTATCAATCGAGCAGGGTATCTTCTTGCAAACCACACCACCTTCATGGGGCAGTGTGCTCTACCCGCACATACTCCACTCGTTTGGCTTCCAAGTCAATGGCATCGTCTGATGAGATGTTCGATGGCGATGGGGACGTCTTCAGGGAGCAAATCGTAGTACACCGGGTTTGCATCAAGATTTGTCTTGGTGATGAGGATGTTGTTCCTCCAGAAACCTTCGTATCCGATTGGAAGCTGGGACACTCGGTCGCTGCGAGATATAATGCGCTGGATGCATTGGTTGGATTGGGAGACGCCGTCCACAAGGTAGTCGTCCTTGTGAACGATCTGGATGATGAGCTCGTTCCCAATGCGGCCGGCGCGGTTGAAGGACCTAAAGCCAGGGATGTGCTGATCCGTCTCCAAATCCCAAAACGAAGGGCCTTCATCATCTTGTTTCAAAGTGCAAAGCAGCTTGACCCAAACCGGAGTTTCGGATCTCTCTGGAAGGAGGAGAGCAATGGCTGTATCCGGGCCAGAGGTGGGGTATTTAATGTTGCAGAAGATCCTGTGGACAGGCCAATGACTGGCTTGGCATGCCTTGGAGCAGAAACGGACATCGTGACACGATCCGCAGGTCTTTTTGGTTGCACGGAAGCAAACGCTGCAGGATGATCCAGGCACAAAGCTGGTAGGGTTGCTGACCTCCGTCAGCTGCAGCGGAAGATCTCGGATTTGGTGTTCTGGTACGCCATATCGGCGCAAGAACGCTGCCATGGTCTCATCGTCGACTCTTGTCCCAAAACCAATCTGGCCGGTGTGCAAATCAAAGTACGATCCTCCACCGTCGCCGATACCGATCATCTTGGTCACAGCATTGACTTGTGCAGATGCATTTGGGTTGTATCTCAAGCGGCTGTCCGTAACAGTAAGGAAGACTCCAGATGTGGGATCATCTCCATATGCCACGGAAATTGGATAGTTGTTGATCTTGTGTCGAACCATGCTGGTGTGTCGTGTATCCTCGCCGTGCGAATCGCTTGCGTATGGTGCTTGGGGTGGAAGCTAATTTTGTGGACCTTGGCACTCGTAGTTGTACGAGTATTGACACTGTGCCCCCGCCCACCATCTCGCTCTTTTCCTTGCTTCAGCATATTGCGGGGTACAAGCACAAAAAGTTCGTATGCACTGTACCATGGTAAGCCATCTTCAACCCCATCATGATGACTTGTTGTGCGTGGCATCACAGTAGTGATTTCAGCAGAATGAAATTTCCCGAGCAGTGGCCCCACCCTGGTCACTCTCATGACGAACGCAAAGATACTTCTTTGCCAAAGGATACCATAGCACATTCTCCTCCAGATCTCGAAGGTGATCTGGTCATCATTGGATCTAATGATGCGACTTGAATCACAGTCCGTAAGGGATAGAGTAGTGCTTGATGTGGTGCATGCTCCGAGTACCCCTGCGCTCCTCCATTCAGGCAGATCCGTTGATATCATCCAATTGCTCGTATTGATCATTGACCTCCAGGTTTGTCCACAGCCTCTCATCCTTCCTCAGATGGTTACCCAGCATTCACTCGTGCTATACGAGTACTCGTAGCTGCGTGGTATGAGAGCTTTCCGAATCAACTGAAGGAGCACTGCCTCCAAGGCATGAGCACAACAGGGACAGGAAGATGCACTCATTGACGAAGATTCGAGCTGCCATCAGCTTCATTGTCAGGAACAGCTTTGAGGAAGTTGAGGTCAGCCAGCCAGAGAGATGGAGGTTGTGCTTGACGTGCTTGACGTGCATCAAGGGCCGAAGATCAAAGGCGTGCGCCAATGGGCCGCTGTTGGTACTCGGAGGGACGAGTAGCTGCAGGTATCGAGGGAGTGCCGTTCATCGTGTTTGTGCTCAAACCGTGCGACGTGAAGCGGAGGAACTCAGACGTGCTGCGGTGTGACGTGGTGATGGACTCAAGCAATTTCGACCAACACGAATCAACCAGTCCCGAGATATCGTCGCATGTCTCGTTCTGTGCAGTTTTGGAACGCAAACCAGTGGAAGCGCAAAACTGCACAGACGGAAACCACTCACACAAAAATGGTGAAAACGACACCAAACACGATGACGATCGAACACACTCCGACGCCTGAGCAGGAGGGTGAGGTGCCTCTTCTCTCTCTCCCTCTCTCTTGCGGTCTCCTCACATCCATCTGATCATAAAACCAGCACCTCAACAGCCTTGACACATTCACATCTTCACACTCAAGCCAACTCAAATCAACTCAAATCAACTCAACCAAAACCAACACAGCACAACATATTCAACATGTCTTCCAACTCCACACGCAATCCAAGCATGATGCTCATCGTCCTCGCGATCATCGCGATGATTCAATCGACGTCGGCATGGTCCATCGGTCCTTTTGCTATGAGCGTCCCCATCGTCAAGCCAAGATCAACAATGACAGCAGCAGGCACAGCGGCAGGGGGTTTGCCAATTGCATCGGCATTCATGCCAACAGGCGTCACAGCTGATCTTCTGGACTCCGAATCCGTGGTTGCCAATGCCAGAATGCAGCCAACGCAGCTCCCCAGCCAACTGTCAGCATCGGGATCGGCAGTTGCTCCCGAGATCGTGGTGGATGCGACGTCCTTCACATTGGACGATTCATTCCGATCGTCGACTGTCGATATGCTGTATCACCAATCCATGCAGCGAGCTGGTTTGGAGTGAACGTTATCGTGAACGCAACTGCGGACAGAGAGAGAGAGAGAGTCGATCTTCTATTCCAGGATGAACCCTTCGAATCATCCAATTTTCAACACTTGCAATCAGGAGCAACTTGTGTTCCTCGACAAGGAGTGCCATCACTGCACCATACAAAACAGAATAGACTTAACATACACTACAATAGAATACAATGAGTACACGACACAATCCAATCTTATGCGATGTCCTTATTATCGACTTGCTCAGTGCATGAATGTGGACTCGAACATGTCTTCGCTGCAGTCCGCGTATCCTTGGATGAGCTCCATGTTCGTACTAAACCGCTGTTGCCGCAATGGTTGCTGCAGCTCTTGGTATTGATGCGGATAGTGAGCTTCCTCTGGCTCATCTTCTGCATTTCTGTAGCTGTTGTGGATGGCGTCGTGGGTATCGTTATCTGGCTGGGTATACAATGGCGCATCTTCACGCACATATGCCGTCCCGTTGACATCGTCCACCAGCATGCCATCGTTGTCGTCGTCACCGTTATAGCGATGAACATTCAATTGCGAGGTCTCCTCAGTTGCTTTCTCATCGTCCACATTCGCTTGATCGTCGCTTGCCTCCTCCAGCATGTCGTCAGAACCATTGGATTCAATGTTCATGGCGGAGGCAGTCGTTGTAGAAACATCTGCGATCGCTTCGTGACGTGCTTCCTCTTCCGCTTGTGAGAAAACTGCCAACCAATTCTGCTGCAGCTCGTCGTGCTGTCTCCCTTCTGGCATGATTTCCATCTCTTGAGACAGATCGCCGCTGTTGTTCGATGTTGTCTCTGTTTTGTTTACCATGGTGGCCACCTTGGCAGAGTTGAAGATGGCAGCTTGTGCCTCATGTTGATGATGGTGTGCCTCCGGCTGTTGCTGTTGGTGAGAATCACCTGCTGATTTTGGGACGCATGCACCTGTTTGTGGTGGAGGCACAGGGTCGGTCCGAACCTTGGAATCGGGCGCCATTTCGGTTTCAGCGACGTGTGCTTCATCTTGGGACGCACTTGCTGCAGATGCTGCTGCTGCTTCCACCAACGCTTCCAGTGTTGCGGGAGGCCGACTTGCGGCTGGGATGTCGTTGGCGATCGCTCCGTTCTTCACGATGCTCACGCTGTCACTTATGCCCACCGTTGCTGCAGCGTCAGCGATCCTGTTACGTTTGCTTGCCTTATCATCCACAGTGCTCACAGCTTCGCTTATGTCCTCATTCGCATTTGCGGTGAAAGTTGTCGCTTCATTGTCTCCAGCCACCGGCGCGCTGGTCTGTTCGATGGTTTCAGTGATTGTCGCGACATCGCCCCCGTTCATGTCAACACGGTGCTCACCCGTCATGCCTATGCCCTCATCGTTCCCATTCCCGTTGCCGCTGTCTTGTTCAGCAGTTTGCCGGTCAGTGGAAGCGTTCGTTGACGCAGTCGCGACATGATCGTCACCGCTTTCATCAATCTCTCCTTCCTCTTCATTCTCGCTACTGCTCTCACTGTTGCCATTGCCATTGCCATTGCCATTGTCTTCGCTATCGGCATTGCCAGTGTCAACAGCAGCGTCAACTTCACCCTCCTCTGCGGCGCTGTCGCCATCGCCTTCGTCATCGTCCATGACGGGAAAGAATTGGAAGGTGGGAAGTTCGTCGTCACATTCTGCCGCCCACAGCTGCAATGATCTTACCTCATCTTCGCTCAGTGGAGACCGGCGATGATCTCGTCGCTTGCGTCGCCTTAACGACTGTTGGTCATCGGCGTATCCCAACTTCGCCATGTCGTCCAGGTTTCGAATGTGGTATCTCACGCCTGATAGGCATCTCAGGAAGCTCAGCCCTTCGATTTCCTGGATGCCGGCATCATTCGAATTCGAATCCGTGTTGGCGACACTGGGGAAGTAATAGCGAATGCCATCCTTCCGGAAACCGCTCTTCTTCAGCATCGTCTCCGCTTCTTCATCCGTGATCGGGGCGTACGAGAGTCTGGGAATGTCCCAACTCTTAATGTTCGCGAACATGATCCACCTCTTGAGATCGGTTTGTTCATCTGCGGTCAGCCTGTAGAGATTGTCTTGGTAGAGAGGAATACCCTCTCGGCACAGGAATTTGCGAAGAGCGTTGATGCTCTCGAATCGGTCCAGGTGCGACGTGTTGGCAGACGTCTCTCCCGGGAGCCGGTACGTGCCGCTGTACGTACAGCCGCACTTCATCAGCAGATTCCAAGCCACGGATGTTGTCACCAGCGGCTCGAATGGAATCGTTCCTTGTGGGAAGTCGTCTGAAGTTGCCGATGCGTCAGCTTCGATCTCGATCTGGCCTTCAGATTCGGATTCAACCTCCATCTCAGTGCTTGTCTCACTTTTCATGGAGGCATCACCATCACTACCGCCCGTACCATGCTTGCTTCCGCTGACAGAATGATGCGAGTGTTGGACCTCGATCTTCATACCGCTAGCTGCTTCACGATTGTTGTCGCGACTGCCTCCACTGTTGGTGCCATCATCGTCGACAGGCAACCCATTCATCGCGGCGTTCTGTTCTCCCTCCTCCTCTCTCTGCAATGCCACGCCGTCTACGGGGTTAACCGCATCATTCTCTTCTTCCTGTTCTTTGCCATCGCCACCATCAGCGGCATCCTTGCTTTTCTTGTGGGACGGTTTGAGGCTATGCAGTGTTTCCCACTGCGCACTTCCATTTTCCAATTCACTCACTTCGATGTCTTCGTAGGACTTGTCCATTTCGGCGTGATCACTTTCTGGGTCGTCACCGTAGGTTGGAATCGGCGCTTTTGAGGTTGCCAGCCACAATCGCAGGGCCAGCTCCTCGCCATCATTCAGAATCTGCTTGATTTTGGTGGTTGCTCGTCGTGCCTTGCGTCCGGTTCGGGAGGAGGTGGTGTTCTGTTCGGAGCATGCCTCCTGAAGGTCTGGAATGCCCCGCAGGTACCGTCGCAGATGCTTCAGGCTGACGAATTGCTTGAGCGGCAGCCCGCTCTGCGGTGGCGCAGTGATCATGCCAGTCCGCGGAGCTTTCTGGAACCCATACTTTTGCAACAACCCCCAGGCTTCCTTGGAAGTTAGCAGCCTCGTATCCAGCTTCTGTGCAAGCCAGGCCGACTTGGGATCGTTGCTGTGCCGCGCAAGGAGCTCAACGATACACCGCGTGCGCTCGTCCAGTTCCTCCACATTGGGAATGCCATGCGTCAGAAAGAATCGGAAGGGAGCATTCTTATCGCAGAAACGCTGCGAGTAGATCGCGGGGTTTTGGTTGGCCATGTAGTACGCTCCATCGCTGGTGGAATGCTTCATGCCAATGGCCTTCAGCAGCGGGTGGCGTTTGGTCATGCTCAGGATCGGCATGTAGTGCATCCACGGTGCCACGTTGTCTTCGCGATCGCACTTGACATTCAGCACCGTGTTTCTGCAACTCTGTTGCAGATGCGCATCTTGTTTCAGACGCTTTTGTTGCTTCTGCTTCTTGGCAGGCGGGGTGCCGCGCTTGCCTTTCTTCTGGGCAGGCGACGCTTTGGGGCCGGTCTTGGTCGATTTTGGCTTCGGAGAGGAGATCTTCTTGCGTGGCACATCAGCCGCCTTTGGTAATTGGTCGTGAACTGACTTTCTCTTGACACCCTTGTTCTTGAGAGTTGTTGGAGCGGAGTTTCTGGTGGGAGCTTCTGTGTTTCCGGTTGCGACGGCAGATGTGGGTGTGGTTGTGCTGGCTGCGACAGTTGTTGGACTCCAATTGTAGTGCTCATAGCAGAAACGCTTCAATTCATCCCTCGTCATGAGAGGGAAGGGAGATGCGGAGCTGGATGGGACTTGGTACATGAAGATGTTTTGGTTCGTTTGGGAGGCACCTCTCGCGTTGCCAGCGTTGCTGCGATCCACTCTGCGGGATGTCATGCCAGCAAAGGTGAGCTTGATCATGACCGCGGCAAAGTCATCGGTTGGTTCCAGCGGCGAATCCAGTTTCGGTGGAACGGGCGGTGGCGCCGTGCTGGTCAATTTCGCTGTAGGCGTCGATGGCGCAGACTGGCTTGTGGTCTGATGAGCGTTGATTCGCAAATCCTTGGCAGTTGATTGCTGTTCGCTGCGCATGGTGATGACCGTACTTGCACCAACGGAGCGATCATCCGTGGTGTTGCGAGTGCAGGTGGAGACCGATGTGGAGTCTTCCGCAACGGAAACGGCCGCAACACTCCGGCTATCCCAATGTGTCTCTCTTGGAGGTTGCTGTGGTTGTGCTGGCTGAAATTGCAACTGCTGCTGTTGTTGCTTTGGGGGGAGTCCCAACCGTTGTCTGCATCTTTGCTCAAACAAGGTGTATCTGTGCTCGTTGGTCACGGCTGCGCCCCCAACGGAGACCGCCGTCTGCTTGGAGGTCCTGCGTTGTTGGATGTACGACATGACTTCATCCAGAGCTCGGTGGAAGATGATCCAGTCGTCGTCCGCGGCAAAGATCTCGCGCCGGTTCATCTGATGGTACATGTAGGGCTTTCTGCCTCGCAGGAATTCCGTGCACTCGTTGACGTGGCCCTTCGTGAGGACCATGATTTCCAACGGATATCCGAACAGCTTGGCGAGCAGAGGTTGAGCATGCTGTTGGTTCGACGGTGCATCCATTTCCAAGCAATCATCGGCGCTGAGCATGGACTCCATGAAAATGGCGGTGAGTGTCGTCTGTGCATCGTTCCATTGTTGCGGTGGCATGATCTTCTCCAGATCCTCCAGCATCTCATCAAAGTCAGGATACACCACAGCGGGCCAATGGATCGGAGGCGATTCACGTTGTTGCTGCTGCTGCTGTGTTGCGGGAGTCTCCGCGAGGTCTGGTGATTGTGCTTGTTGCACAGGCAGAGAGGTGGTGTGGAGGGGAATCCACATGAGCGTCGGTCGCATGATCTGCGTCGCTTTCATCGTCTGTCGTTGCTGTTGCTGCTGCTGCTGCAGTTGAGAAGAAGGATCCATGGTGTTGGGCGCCCGTTGATCGGCAACTTGCGAGGTAGCAGCTGCTATCATGGGATTTGTGTGAAGATGCACCTGCCGAAGCCGATGATGATGTGCGTATGTGCTCAAAGACCCTTGCGCCCTGCTGTATTCCAAGCTGATCGAGGAGGGAACGATACGAAGCCAATCAGTTAGTGCCAAATCGCCGACAAGCGAGACGCCCGTTGCTTCACGATGATGCCAATCGTTGTTGCTGTTGATGCAGCAGTTCTGGCCTTGGTTGGAGTTGATGTACTCTATCTTGGATGTTGTGCTGTCGTTGTTGTTGTTGTTTTTATTATTGTCGATGCTTCTCCTCCCTTGATGATGTTTCCTGTTATACTTCCAAGAAGGAGAACGATGAGATGTGTTATTTGAACAAATCTCCAATTTCTCGTTCTTGTTCTTGTTTGTGTTGTTTTGTGTTGTTGTGTGGTTTGTGATCGCTACGTCAAATCCTACACAAATGTTGTACCACAGAAATTGGCGCGCAATCGCCGATTTCGCCAGAAAGGACTGGTTTTGGTCGTCTGGGTCGGAGGCAATCGCGATCAAATAGTACTTGATTAGTTTTCCACAGATCAGATCGTGCCCCACGTCAGCAATTGAAGTCTTGGTGTCTTCTCTTTCTTGATTGGCCAATCAGAGAGTCGGGTGTGATGGGGGTTCCCATTTCAAACTCCGTGGTTATTGTTCCCGTGACAAATGTTCACAACGACTCCATCGTGGAAATGACCAACAGAAACCCACAAAAGTCGCGACCGAAACAAGATGCTTCACACTGCCGTTGTCACGGATGGGAATCCGAACAGAATCGAGGGCGGGATGGTGGTGGTGTGATGTGCGGGCACCACCGCCACCAAGTTCCCAAGGGTTCGGGGTCTTGGTATGTGAAGTCGACATTGATCACAAATCATCTGAGAGCAGAGCACAAGCCGCAACCTCAAGTGCCACATTCCATCACGCTCCATCCATCACATTACATCAGACATCATCACATCACGATCTGGCATTTCGAAGCATCAACGATGGGCGTCATCACCAGAAGATTGATTGCCTTGGCGGCCGTCCTCGTCTGCGGAGCTTTGGATCTCGGATTGCCATGGGGATGCCCATCAGCGGTCGTTCAAGCTGCGCAGGATGGTGCCTTCCAGGTCAAGATCATGCATTCTGATCCTGCCTCTGCTTCTGCGTCCGCATCTTCCTTCCCGTCCGCCTTCAAATATGGATCTGGATCTTCAACTGCGCCTCGTACTACCTCCGGTTCCGTATCCACCACCACCGCCGGCAACATGCCGTCGCAACTCAAAGCACCGGGCACCTTTGCGAGCATGCTGAGGGCAAGCACGCGAGCTTCTGATCCGGCCAGAAGCAGAGGAATGGGCGCGTGGTCGGCCAACAACCTCTCCACATTCTCAATCGCCGTAATGGGGAACGGCGATGCCACTGGCGCCAGTGCCAACAATCTGCCATCGCTGCGATCCACCCCGAGACCGCCCGCATCGCACTTTGGTTTCAACATTGGGAGATCATCACGAGTGCGCCGCACGATCCGGAACATCACCAACAACAACGCGCGCAGAGGCGGCAACGTGGGTCCGCTGCAGGCTGCGCTCACGAGCAACGACTTTCTCGTTCGTTCTACGATATCCTTGGGGAGTGCGCGAGATCTCTACAGAACAGCCACGCGACAACCCAACGGCAACGCAGTTGGTGTCCCGCAGGACGATCTCTCGACTGCCCAAGGCCGATTCAACAAGCTCATTCATGACGTCATCGCCACCACGGCGCTCGTTGTGGATGGCAGCATCTTTCAGCTCGGAACCGGCGCCATCAATTTGCCGACGCTGACTTCTGACGATGATGCGACATCCATTGCCAACGTGCGTCCCGCAATGGCGACACCGGCATTCTCCAACCAACCGCCATTGTCGGGGCTCACGGCACAAACGCAAGCACGAGCGACACGAGCGAACGTACCTGCGACAGACAGGGCTCTTCCCATTGCGAACGATCCGCCGGCCGAACGCCAGCAACATCAGCCATCGTATACGCAGCAACAGCATGACCCAGCCACCAAGGCCAAGCTGGTCGAGAAGAAGCTCTTCTATGCCAACATCAAGAACTCTGTGAAGACTGCCCTCATCCCTGGATACTCTTCCATGTCGCAAGATGAACTGCGACAGCAGGTCCACATGGAAATGGCGCCACAGCAACGCCAGTGGGAGTCATACTTCAATAATATCTTCACGGAGGACCATCCCTCCATTTCCAAGCTCATGGAGAAGAAGCTCTTCTATGCGGCCGTCAAGGACACCCTCAAGCGGCTCATGCTTCCGGGATATTCCGCCAAGTCGCGGGATCAATTGCGCCATCAGGTGCAGGCCGATATCATCGACAAGGAACAGCAGCAACAGCAACAACCTGTTGCAAGCATGGCTTCAACTGCCGACGTTGATGCTGGCGTTGATGTCAATGCTCAGAGCGCTCGAGCTAGCGACCCGCAAGTTCAACGATTTGAGCTCGATTTTGACTCCTCGCCAGCAACTCGAAACGTTGGCGTGGATACCGTCGCCGGCGTCAATGCCGGTGGCAAACCTACCAGTACTGCAAGCGGCGCAGAAGTCACCTCTCGGCAAGGCGACCGATTCGAGCGCTCTTTCGAACCCCCACCCAAGGCTGGTAGCACTTCCAGCCCTGCGAGTGACAAGAGGAGCACGAATCCGATGAAATCATTCCAAGCTCAAGCCGAGACGTTCCTCATGAACATCAATCCATTCGGTGGCGTTGCCACCAAGGAAGCAACCGAATCCACAGAAGCATCTGGAAAAGGCAACAGATTCGGCGTTTTCAACAACTTCGGTGGAAACAACAACAATAATAACAATGGCGATGGTGGTGACGACGAGGATGATGATGTAAAAGGCACGAAAAAGCAAAAGAACGAAGGCTCGCAGTTCGACATGGCCCAGCGAATAGAATCCACCAAGGCGGCCGCCATCGGGGGAGTGGGTGGCGCTGTGGGGGCCACGCCGATCATCTTCATTCACCATGCTCTGTTATCCATCACGGGCAGTGGGGGGTTGCCGCAATGGGAATTCGCAACAGACATGTCAGCCATCCAAGCTGCCTTGTTCGCCTTGGTCTATCGATACGCAGTGCGAGAAGGAGATAACAATCCCATGCTCAACCAAGGTGTTATCGGTGCATTCGTGCTGACACGGACGCTGGCCAATGTCCAGACATCGCCAACCTGCGCCGCGTTGCCATTGAGCTGTGAGTATGGTGCACACACGCTACAGCGTTGCGCGTGTGCGGAATGAGGCGTCATTAATGGCAGTTATCCGAGTTTGTGCCTCGCTTTCTCCAATCCAGCGCGTCTAACCCATCTCTGTCACCTTGCCACCACTTTTGCTGCCCATTGCTCCTCGACAACTGAAATCCGCCACTTCACCATTCCATGCTGGCCACTATACACAGGCGGCGAGCCACTGGAGTACCTGGACTGGGGAATGCTATCTCAGATCTTTGTGAATGGGGCAGAATCAGCCGTGCTGTTCGGTGCTGCAGCTCTCGCATTGGAGATTGCATTCCGAAAAGGCTTCTTGTCCAAGTTCGACTGACGCTGAAGTCGATTTGGATGTCGAATGGTGAACATCAACGGAAGGATGCCACCATCGAGTACCATGCTCACACAATTCGAGGAGCTCCATGGTGACCAAGTTGTAATTCAAGAACACGACACTCTTGGAACTCGTCGCGCTCCAGTGCATTCCATCCTCTACCATCCAATATCGGAGATCAATCACTTCATAGAATAAGTATCAGGACTAATACACACTGCATGATGAAAAAAGAACGAAGACGGAATGTCTGTTGCCTTTTCGCCCTTTCGCCGGACACACTTTAAGGTGGGCAAAGATGTGAATTGTAGTAGTTGTAGTAGCAGTAGCCATTTATCAAGTTAGCCTCATGCAGTTGCTGCTGTGGCGTCCATGCTTCCACAGCGCTAGAGTGCACGTCATGTCGGGCTTGACTCCGTATGATCCAAGAAATGAAATCAATGCTATCCCGAACCTTGAGTTATTTGAATCCCAACCCTCTCAGACTCTGTGCCTCGTCTGGTGGGCTGGTGCAGAAGCCATCCTCGGATCTCAGGCAGGACACGATTGCTTCCACAGCGTTCGTGATGGCCAGGTCGATGCCGTTGTCACGAACGTAGAATGTCTGTGTGGCAGCAACAGCGACCAGCAACAAGAGCGAGCAACACATCATGGAGAAGAGTGGAACATGTAGTTGCGTAAAAATAAGGCAGAGGATATCAGTGAGTGCTGTTCGTATGGCGTGACCGTCATGTGGCGCGACTGTCATGTACACATGAGAGAGACGCCCAAATGCTATCTACACGTCCTGCAATGTATCAGCATGCCGATGAACGACCACCCCATCCTCTCGCGTGCAAACGGAAACACAATGATTCAGCGGTTACTCACCGTTCCATACTTTCCCGAAAGCCGAGTCCAGAACACATTTGGCAAAGCAAACTACAGGTACGTTTGTAACAGAGACAAGTATCAGAAAAGAACAGGGGCAAGATGGATTTGTGAGAAACATTGCGGTTGAATGATCGGTTGCGCTGATCATCAGAAGGCCAGCCTGCAAAGAGCTTCTCATGTTGGCACAGTGGTGGCGCACTCTCAAACTCCCTTTTCGTCGGTATGCCACAATGTAATAAGTACGCGACATCCAACTTTACACATCATGGGCTGTCCCTTACCTTCACACCGTCTCCGACATTGAAGTTCAACACATTTCCTGTGTCCATACGTTGGGTTGCATCATCATTTGAATCGTGCATTTGCGATGCCGCCATCGTTTGTGATACAGCGTTGTTTTGGGCGCCACCAGCATTGCAATTCACATGGATTTGGTACGAAGCGATGAGAGAAGAATGGTGAGAACGAATGAAGAAGGGACTGACCGAGGGCGGCCACATCTGGCATGAAAGCTGGAGGTATGGTTGCATCAAACCGAATAGAGCAAAGACGCATGCCTGCTTGGATCGATGGGTTGGTACTCCGGACATTCTTAGACCATGCGTACGAGTATGATCTCAAAGAAGCACTTCAATCCTCGCATGGCACAACACGCCACTCTGCAAGCGATGAGACCTACCACGTCCGCCAAACTGATCAACGACGAGAACGATGTACTTGTCATCCTTCTGCCCTTCCTTTCCCAAATCCCAGTAGTCGCGGATAGCCAATCCAGGTGTGTTGGGGTAGTTCTGACAGAGCAGGCGCAAACGGAAGCCGGTGTCACGTTCCAGATTGGTCAGCATGCCATCGAGTCGCTTGGCCTGTCCCGATGTGAGGAACTTCTCCGTTTGGATGACGTTGAGACCTGCCTCTGTTGGGAGTAGATCGGGACGGTTGACAGCCTCGAGGCGGGCATGTGCTGGTTGAGGTGGCGACACCATCAAGGCGGTTGCTGCACCCACAGCACCGGCAGCGGTGGAGAGCAGCATCGAACGTCTGGATGTGGCGTCGGCCGATTCGTTCTGGTTGGCATGCAGCATCGTGGCTGATTCAGGGCCCCTGGATGGATTGACGATGAATGCATCGGCACATTCCATCACCATCGAGGACATCAGCAGCAGAGCTGAGACCGTCAGAATCTGTGGAAAGGATCTCATCTTCTCCGTTGTGTAAGAATGCGATCGAATGCAATTTGTTGTTGCACTGTCGCAAGTTTGTGGAAGTCACGTTCCGTCTCCAACTCTCTTGTTGCCGATGGTACATGCGACTACAGTAGTGTGGAGTAGATGTCGATGACTCATCCACTTTGCGATCGTCGGAATGATCGTTGACACATGATGTGGTGTTTGGATACGATTATGAGCCCGATCAGTGAGTCGACCTGCACTCCGTTATTGGCGTCTATAAAATTTATCTTGAATATCCCAACCAAGCACATATTCGTAATCCTTGCAGGTCTAATACAAATAATTAACCGATGGATTTTTTAGTTAGATCCTATTTTAAGTTTTATACATATTCAAATGTTTTGTGAAGTCGTATGGGTCGACCCCCGTGAACTTCCTAGTTGTTTCGCAGAAAGTTCGATTATGTTCTCGTGCATTTACCCTATGTCATCCAGTCACGGAATAGACGCCGGGATTGTCGTTCGTTTGGTACGCGTTAAATACACGTTAGCATCTGCGACATGATCTCACATTTTGCTCGTCACAACACACATGACACAAAACACATGACACAAAACACATGACACAAAACACATGACACAAAACACATCACACAAAACACATCACACATCCAACATCATCGCCATCCGCTCACAACTTCGGAAATCATCGCCACTCTTTCGCTCCATTTCACAACTTTCCTCGCCAATGCCATGCGCACTCGCTGTTGTGTTCCATGCTTGTGCTCGCTCTAGTAGTGTAGTAGTAGTAGTAGTAGCAGCAGCAGTTGTTGTTGTTGTTGTCAACAAATGGTCGACCTTCATCCCATGCTCTCCTTTCCTCACTTCGTCTCAGACCAGTTCAACACATCCAACTAGCTAACAACTATACTCTCCAGAAACAACTACATCATGCCTCTCTCCACCACCACCAAGGCCCTCTCCAAGGATGCCAACCCCTCCCCCTGTAAGAAACCGCGTTCTACTTACCCTGTATCTGCTCCTCCTGTTGACTCCAAGGGAAACTTGCTCCCTACCGCGGAGCAACTGTTGCCTGACAAGCCATCCGCTGTGTTGAGGAAGCCAACCACCATCACGCAAGTGATCGATGTGAAGCCGATGCATGCAGCGGATGGCGGCCTCGTCCCGAACAGTACGCATGCGCATGCTCGCGAGCTGCACGTGTTCGTACACATCCTCGATGACAACGGAGGTGTCTACGACAACTCCAACGTCAGGGTGCGCTCGGAAGGACGAGGTGTCGGGGATGGCACGTTGGTGAGCGTTATCGTGAACGCGCCACCCCCTGCTGTGCCTGATGTTGCTCCGCCTGTCGAGCCTACCCCGCCAGCGAGGCTTCCCCGGCGCTGCAATACTGTTGTTGCTGGTGGCTATGCAGATGCCTCTGGCGATAGCGACAGCACATACAACGACAACGGCAAGAAGGAACGAGCGCGTGCCAGCAGGAACAGGAGAGGAGGTCAGTTCGGGTACGATCTGGAAGAGGCGGGAAACTGGAGGCGGCCTGCTGTGATTCGTGTGATGGAGGAGCTCACGGATCACTTCGATGTCAACACGTTTACTTCCATGCCTCCCAAGGGATTCGTGCTTGGCTGCAATTGCGACAGGCACACATGGTGGAATGTAACACGTGTGTGGGTCAACGTGGCTTCCGCGCTCTGGGGTGTGTTGCTCCCTCAGGAGGCTCTGCCAACTCGCCAGATGGAACAGGTGGTGGCGTTTGTTCGTGCTCGCGTGGACCTGCCACCGCCTAGCCTGGGTCCGAATCTATACACCCTATGTGTGAGGGGAGAAAAGACACTGGCCAACGCTGCTAGAGCTGTGCTCGCTACATCTACGTCATTCGCTAATAGCTCTGCAATCCTGTCTCGTCACATGGACAGTTTGCTGGAGGAACAGCGTATTCGTGTCGAGCCCGGACGCGCTACAATGACCCGGAGTCAACTAACAACCTTGCGCCACGCCTTTGACATGTTCAGCTGTGGCAGACTCATCCCACCACGGGTTCTCCAATACCGTGTGCGTGCTTGCGACCTGTCTGGCGTGGTGTCCTTCCTCATGACAACAACAACATATAAGGCAGGGTTGAGTCACACAGTACAGTATGGCGGTGTCAATTTTGAAAATGTTCCGGTGTTCGATCGTGGAAGCACCACCATCCGAGACTTATTCGGCATGTACTTGTCCACTACCAACAAGCCAGTGGGAAGGCCTGCCTTCACCACCATTACTAACCTACTCACACGCAAAAGCAAGATCAAGACGGGCCTCTCTTCCTTCGAGAGTTACTTCTGGATGGCCACGGAGAAACTCAAACAGGCAATTTCGCGCCTAGTAGACCTGCTGAAGGCTAAGTATGAAGCAGACAAGGAGGAACAAAACGATGCCAATGACAAGAGCGACAGCGACAACGACGAGCCAGATGACGTCATCGCGCCACATGTGCGCACAGCCGATTCTCTCTTGCATGCACTCGAACTGCTTGTTGTGTTCCTCAAATGGGAGTTCACCGCCTCCCACATGCAGCTTCAGTGTGACGATCCAATGCACTCGGCCGCGTTCGCTCTCACCACCAAAAAGGAGAAGAAGAAGGCAACATCCACACCAACCAACCAACGCAAACCACGCACCAACAAGCACAAGCGCAAGAAGACCACTCTCAAAAGCGACACGCCAACCATCACAATTGACATTCCTCCCACCACCACAACCGAACAACCACGTAAAGTATGCAACCGTTGTGGCGCAGCAATGCGATTTGTGAACGATCGTTTTGTCCCTTTTGTCGAAATGCTTAAGGACAACGAACTCGCAGAACACAAGGACGAATTGCAATCAATGCTTGCGGCGGCGCCGGGATTCGCCGATGAAATCATTAATTACATGGCTCACAAAGTGCGTGCAAAAGTTCAATTCGGACAAATCTCCTTTTATCAATCCGAACTCAACAATAAGCCTGAAAGAGCCTATGTGGTACTTGACCATAAGCAAAAAATTCTACCAACAGGCCAAGGCGAAGCCCAACAAGAATATTGGGGGAAGAAGGGAATGTCACTGCTTGGGGCAATGGTCATCACGTGTCGCAACGACATTTTTACTTATCGCTTCATCGACATTGTGGTCGATGGAAGACCGACACAAGACACTCTTCAAGTTGGTGGACTACTTGACATTGTGCAAAAAAAGGTCAAAGACATTCTCCCATCTGTGACTGAAATCATCCTACAGAGCGATAACGCGTGTTGCTTTGCCAGTCACGAGCACATCGCGCTCATCACATCGGTACTCAACAAGAACCTTGCGACACGAAAAGCAGCTAAAATCATCGCGTGGATCTACACAGAGGCCCAAACCGGTAAGAGCATGCTGGACACCCACTTCGCGTACATCACCCGTGTACTGCGAAAATATGTGCAAAGTGGCAAGGACATCAAGACCCCTTTCCAAGTCTTCCTCGCGCTCCAAGCCGGTAACATCGCAGGTACGACAACGGTACTGGTCAACGCAGAGACCCTCGAAGGCAACATCACGACGCTTCCTGGCGCACCAAAACGACGATTCCGCGCGAACGGGCAACAGGTACGTCAGACTCACGAGGTGAAGTATGACGATGACCAGGCGCGGTTGGTGGCTGCATCTGGCATCACCGAAGACGTCGTGGTGAAGAGCGCTGAATGGGAAGGGTGGATCATCAACCAGCTGGGCGTTGCCGATGTTCACACACACAAGTCCGACAAGCTGCCGATCACGTCCGAATCGTTCAGGAAGACGGACAAGACGCGAAAACTCGGGCGCACCGCGGCAGAGAGCAAGGCGCTGGTGTTCGACAAGGCCATCCAAGACGGACAACAACACCTGCCATCCGATCACACCGCGAAGTTGCGCGACCAGACCGCAGAAACCGAACACCCACCACTCGCAGTCCAAGGCTGGGCGAGCAAAACTACGCGCAAACCAGCGGATCTGCCAGACTACATCACGGACAAATTGAAGGGCATCTGTGAAGCGTCCGCGAAGGACCCAAAAAACAGACCATCCGAACACGAAGCACACGAACAATTGATGGCGGACGAAAAAGCAAAAACTGACTGGTACGTGCAACTGCACGCAAATCCCATGCGCGTCAAAGCGTCGCTGTCTGCAGCGTACAACGCCAAGCAACGCAAACAAAAGAAGGAGGCTGCCCTCATCAAGACAAAAACCAACACAACAAGCAAAGCAACAGCAACAGCACCTGCACCTGCAATCGTGGCGACCCACAATACGCCAGCTGCAACAGAGGAGGAACGAAGAGAAGAAGAGTTGCAGAGAGAGGAAGAGGAATGGGAGAATCAGAGGTGGTGTGATGCTCACACAATGAAGGTCCATGCAGAAAGTGAGGCTGTGTTGGGTGATGAGACGGAAATTTTGTGAGGGGTGTGCTTCGCCGCGATAACACGAGTTGTGGAGTTTTGTGGGCGACAGATCATGCTACTAAATCGAGTCTAGAGTCCATCCAAAAAACACATCCAAATATCTGCTTACCATGCTATATCTCAACAAGACATCACTTACAATTGAAGCTAATCATCGCGTTCAGACGCCTGACTATCTGTTAATCAGAATATTGAAGTTTAATTGATATTGAAGCTGCTTTTATTTTCATGTTGATCCACCACACAATTGTGTGGTGGATTCAAAAAATTCTCGATCAAGCAATGTTGCCCTCCTCTCAGCACCCATGATCATCATCATCATCCTGGTATTTTGGAAAACTGCGCACCACAATGGCTCGGTATACTCCCCATCTATCCACTCCATGAAGATGGGCCACAGATACCCACATGACATGGCCCAAAGTGTCCCTGCAGTGAAAAAGAGCGTTGTCAAAAAAACGATTGCAATCCGGATGCGGTATGGATACGGATCCATACCTCATCCATACAATCCATGCATCCCCTCCACGTGGTCCTCGTGCATTCTCATACGCCCTGGCGACATGTTGATGAATCCAGAATGGGCTGGACATGTGTTGACCCAAAGATACAGCTCCATTTGGTGATGCCATTGGTTTTTGGGGGGCACCCACCAACAACGACCATTCGTCGGATATGGTGGGGTGCCGCCTCTTGTAGACCGTCTCCGCGGCGCAAACTTCGCGAGGTGAATCTCCCATTGATTCCGCACGCATCTTGTATGGGTGGCTTGGCGATGGTGTGAGTTGGCGATGGTGCCCTGCACAGCCAAAGCCACATGATGGAAACCCCCACGACACACCGCGAAAATTGTTTGCCCTCCACCTTTTCCTCTGCGCGGAGGACTTCCCAGTCCTCCCCGAGCCTGAAACTTCGTGGTAATCTTGGTCTTGGCCTCCTGGAGCCATCCTGCCCATCCATAGGCGTTGGGGTGGGCTGTGGACGGAGTACACCGGCCATATGCAACGAGGCAATCTGGCGCGAAATTGTGACGTTTGATCTGGGGCCTGCGACGGCCCCAAATCAAGCGCTCTCGCGACCCCCTCTCGTCCACCCACCAACGGATGCATCGCGGTGACGGCGATGTGCTTGGATTTGTCATAGGACCGCTGGTTGGTGCGGCGCATTGATTGCCGTTGGACGGCCATTGTGGTGTTTTTTGGTGTTTTGCCATTGTCATGTTGTTCGTTTTTGGAGTTTGGCACTCTTGACCAGTTGCACATACTGGGGGATAAGGTAATTGCAAACATCTAGCCAAATGCACGAAAGAAGCATGACACTAAGCACTTCCGGAGTACCAATGCAACTCGACCATTCCGTCACGACGAAACGTAGCTGATGCTGCTTCACATCGTGCTATGATTGGTGGTTCATGACGCAGCACCCAGTCTGGTGACGTAGATGACGGATCAGGCAAACATAGGGTAGAATGGATGCAAACGCGCACTCGCCGCTTCTCCCAAAACTCTACAACTAGCGCTATCGTGGACGGGGCGTTGGATGGTCTGATCGGAACACCTCAAAAAGAGACTAAACAATTCAAAATGGGAACAACCTTGCTGAAACGAAGAACAGCAAAGGGTTAAGTTTGATCGATGTAGTCGTAGGCGAAAGGCTGAAACCCGAGAGAGATCGAAAATTGCCCATATCCATCGGTCCGTAAAACTTAAAATAGGATCTAACTCAAAAATGTAATGGTTAATTATTTGTATTAGACCTACAGGGATTACGAATATGTGCTTGGTTGGGATATCCAAGCTAAAATTTCTGGAGGCCAATAACGGAGTGCAGGTCGACTCACTGATCGGGCTCTTATTGACATTGTTGTTGATGGGTCATCGATCATCTCTGACGTTGTTGTCAGCATCAGCATTTGCGTGACACACGATTTCTGGAATCGGACGGACGCACAGACGGAAAAGGTGGCAATCAATTGGAAAGTTCCTTTGCGATGTCTAATAGAGAGTTATCGCATTCAGCTCCCTCAGCTGATGTCAATTGTCACAGTTCGCATTGACTCTCGAGCAGAGAAACTGCACAGGACTGATTCGTGACATAATACTGCATGGATTAACTCGAGCGCTTTTGAGTCTATCCTATTCCCAAGGTATCAAGTTTAGACAAGTTCGTTGCATTTCCGGTTTGGCAACATCCTATTTTGGTCATTCCTGTTCTGAGATTGTAGATGACGGCCAGGGAATAGAAATATATATTAATTCGTTGTGATGGGTGTGTCATCGTTGTTCTCTTGGATGTTGGTGTCCGAAATTGAATGCATACAGTGTAGCGTTGCGACAAACATAGATCATTGACAACGACAAGAACGACCAAAACGGTCAAAATGAAGCAATATTATTGGCTACAAGTTTAGTTACGCGTGGAAGTGATAATTTTGCCAGGACTCCACGAGCTGAGATGATTTCAGTTCAGAGCGTCGGAACTGAGTTCTCATCAGTTCGCCGAGGGGGAAGTTCGCATCCCGCCCCTCGAAAAGTGTCTCTATCAGGTTATGACTCCCTCCTGGGACTGGTCGTGACTGGGTGAGCTGAGTGCGATAACTCTCTAATGGACTGTTCTGCCAACACTCTGCACAACAAGCGCGCTTCTACGATGGTTTGAAAAGATGCAACCATGAAGCAAGTCCGCTCGCATTCTGCCGAGCCATGGGACAGGTGATGGACGGAGAATCAGGGCGAATAAACGCGAGTGTGAGTCCACGCAATGAGATGACGTAGATGGACAGCAGACGCTGCTGTCCTCTTCTTGAGATCGCCCAATGGTGAATGCGGAGGATGGACGCTCCGGTGCAAACAGACTTGAATTGCGACGAGCGGCACGGTCAACAGAGTAGATTATGTAATCCATGCAGAGAACAAAGGTGATTCAACCAACCGAATTACGTAGATTACCATAGCGGTTTTCTGCTTTCCCAAACAGCTTCTTCGGCTCTGTTCACTCAGCAGAAAACAGAGTGGGTACTGTGGCGCGCAAGTATTCGCATCCGCATGATCTCTCCAGGCAATGAGTTGATCAGACGATCATCCCTCATGTATCGCCACATCAGCGGTCCAAAGTACCCTCATGGACTTATGTCATGCGTAGTCACTGCTGTTCGGAACTGTTGTTTCCGTCGATGCATCGCCGGAATGGTACTCATCATCACAGTCGTTATCACTTCGACCGCCTCGCTGTCTTCCGGCACTGTCGTTGTCGTCAGCATTGGCGTCGTCGTTGGCGTTGACGTTGTTGCCGACATCGTGGGTGTTGTTACCGTCCACGGGGGGCACGTCGGAGTCCTCTTCTGTCGGGGGGACCTCCTCATTGATGCTCTCCATCTGCGAATGCACATTCCGTATCTGCGTCTCGATGGATCGCATGCGACTTCTTGAGCGGCTCCCTGGTTGTGGTTGGCCCACCGAGAAGGCCAACGTGCTGCCTTCCTTGCTAAAGCGGTGGACCCGTGGTCCTTCCAGACCGACGGAGAAGCTTGAGGACGACGCTTCCTGACTGCTCCATCGGCATGATCGATTCAGTTCCTGGTTCAGATCTTCCCCGCCGTCCCATTGGGGACCCCCTTCGTCGTAGTCTTCCTCCGATTGTGACAGCGACTCGTCCTGTGCCTCATTGTCATGGCTGTGACTTATACCAAACACATCTTTGTTGGTGGGGATCGCGTCAGTGCTGAAGATTTGGTCGATCCTCATTGACTTTTCCCGTTGCGAATGCCTGGAGGAGTTGAGGATGCTGCGTCTCTGGCTGTTGCTCGCATCTTCGAGGCCCGAGATCTGGCTTCCCTCCTCCTCGAGGTTGGATAGCTCTTGCTGAAGCTTCGGCGCCAGACGGAGAGCATCCAGAGATCGGCGGAACAGATTCGATCCACTGTTGTTCCCTGAACTACTGCCGAACGTGGATCGCCTCACCATGTTGTTGTTCGATACGCCTTGCAAATCGATGCCCGATACATGCACATTTCGAAAGGAGGACATTGGACCTCTGCGACCTGACACAGATGACTGCCGGCTTTCCTTGACTTGCAAAAGCCTTGGTACCACGAAGGCACTGCTTGAGAAGAGCGTTCCCCAGAAGATCCCGATCACCTTCACCGTCAGCTGTCCGGACTGGTCGATGTCCACCAGTGCAGCGATGATAACGATTACAATGCCTGTAAATGCGACGTTGTACATGGCAAAGATGAGCTGCTTGGCCTCTCCAAAGTTGGAATCGAGGTTGCGGGTCAGGTACGCAAGCACGCACCCTATCAGCACGAGGAAGGCTGTGCGTTCGAATGATTGGATTGGATTGCATCGGATTGGATGTGAAACATTCGGGCGAAGAGATTCCCGACAGAGCAAATGCATCGAAGTGGACGAATCAAAGCACCCCGTGAGATGAGAAAGACAGAGCGGGGTTCGAATATGCATTGGATGAGACGAGGTGGAATTGAATGGTGTGGAATGGAATGAATTGCTTCGACACACGACATACAACACAGGAGACACACATGGTGCATCATCCATCGAACGCATCGTACTCCTCTGGACCTAAGAAGAGCGAGTTGGAGCATAGTAGCGAAGATCGCACGAAGTTCAGACGGTTGATTGTTCCGCGACACGGTCTCACTCACCACCAATTCCGAACTGAATGTAGATGAACGCATCCGAATCTTGTTCGCATGTGATGTGCTGAACGATGTCAAGTCCATCAGCCTCGAGGCTGACGACCTGCCGCGGTGGATCCAGGATCGCGAAAAGCAGAAGAAAGACTAGCTGAGCCCCGATGATCGGCAGCGTGTACATTGCGGCAAGTGTGTTGGATATGGCCCTCCTGGTAAAACCGCTGGATTTACCGATCAACGAATACATCCTCCAGACCTTGATGAGCAACGGCGCCAAGGCTGCGCGTTACGTACAGGTGTGCAATATGAAGTTCCAGGAGCACGGGGGTTGATGGGTGGAAAGAATTGGAACACGGTGAGATACAATGAAATGAAGTCAAGTTGTTTCGGTAACGCTCACGAGCACCCGCTCATGAACGCTGTCAGCAGATGCTCCATCCCGTGATTCCACCCACAAATAGGATGGAGTGGCATGAAATGGAGCAAAACATCGGAGTTGTGTGAATGAACGTACCGACCGCGAAGAGCGAATTGAAGGACCACATTCGGAGCATGCAGTTCTCGTCGGTGTTGGGTCCCAAGGCTGTGAAGGACGCCAGATTCATGAGTGCGCATCCCATCAAAAACGCCAGCGTGAATCTCCAGTCCGCATGCACGATTGCCTTTTCCGTCCTCCAGTTGTAGAATTGGATCCACATCGCCATGCAGAGGAGGAACCCGAGAGAACCCAAGGCGATGACGATGATCATCAGCGGGTTGCCTATCTCCAGACTGTCGGCCTCGGAATTGGTGACTTCGAAGACCACCACGATTTGCCATTTCAAGTTGGAGGCGTTGTCTTGCTCGTACACCAAGGATTGGCAGACATGCTGGACCGTGGCTGATCCAGATGGCACCGGCACCAGCAGCGATTCGTCGAAGTTGGCCTCGGCCTGCGCCTGAAAAGCTCGGCGCAGGACATCATCGGCGTCTGATAGTGGCTGGCCAAGCGCGTCTGTTTCGTCGAGCATGGAGACGCGCACATCGCTGCATTGGTCAGGACCCGCATCGGCTGGACATGGCTTTGTGGGGTCTTTTTTTTGTACCGTTTGGGCAGTCTTCCTTGACGTTGAAATCCCAATCAGGTAATGCGGTGCTGCATCTTCTGCAATGGCAACGAGCAATGGATTAGTGGTTGCGCTTGAGGTGGAAGTTGAACTCGGCAACGTCGAGGTATCGCCATTCATCGCTGTTGCGCCGCCGTCCGTATCCACGCCACTGCTGGTATCCATCAGACCGTACAATTCTCGGAGGAATCCCGAGACACCTGACAGGGGATAGTCGACGGCCAAAACTCCTTGAAATCTGCATTGCGAGGGTGAGTGAAGAGAAGTTGAGAGAAGGAATCATGGCGCATTAAGTGGAGAAAGAGGAGGGGTCCGCACGTGTAGATGGAACAAAATCGCAAGTTGGCGAGACAGTGAGTGCGGATGTGGCACTACCTCATGCGTTCCCTGTGCCCAGTCCACCTGCCGTGGAATCACAACAAAACTGGCATGGTGTTGTGTGGCGTGACATTGAATTGAATTGCATGGAAGCGCAAGGCACGATGCGGACTATCTTGAACGTTGCAAAGACAACGCTCATGGGACCTGCAACACTGGCACTTACACTGCCCTTGCCTCGCCATTGTTCTCGTTGCCGTTGGCATGATCGAGAACGTACATCGGCTGACCGTAGGTGATGCCCATCTCAAGCGTGGTAAAGAAGGTGTAGGGATTGGACCATGAGGGCTGCTGCGAGTTGCGCACCTGCTCATACCATCCCCGCACACGTGGATCGTAATCGCGGCTGCGGAATCCCCCTATGAATGTGTTGGCGCAGTTGTTGTTGGTATTCTGACCATCCAAACCAGCGACGCCATTGCCGTCGGTTCCGCAGTAATGATATTGCCCCTCTTCGGAGCTCCGTCTCACCTTGGTTCCGTCTCGGAAGGTGCAATCGCCCAGCGTGAATGATCTTGGGACTGTGTACGTGAATGCATTTTGCATGCCATCCATAAGAGACGAACCTTCCTGCTGCTGTTGCTGCTGCTGCGAGACAAAGGTGGAGAGCTGAATGGTCTCCCCGTCCTGTTCCGTGAACTGTCCGTTCCTGTCGATGCAAGAGTAGGTTCTGGGGACGAATCCCTTCGTTCTTGCATCTTGTTCGTTGGCCGTGCGCTTTTCGTAGGACTTGCACCAGGCCTTGGGTGACAATGAAGATGTGTCGTTGGTATTGGTGTTGGCGTTGGTGTTGGTGGTGTGTGGTTCGTTGTTGATCTGATCGCAGGGGACATAGGTGCAGTTGTCGATGCAGTTGATGTAGAAGGAGCCCTCTTGCATGTCGCACGTCGTCGGTGCACCAGTGACGATGTCGACGCAGGAGTTGTAGTAATGCTGCATGGTGGGATCGTTGATATCGTAGCCGGAATCCCTGGGTTCGCGGTAGCTGGCATCCACGAAGAAGTCGTCGTATGCCAGGAAGGTGCCGTCCTCGTCACCGTAGTACATTTTGAACTGCTTCGCCAATGCAAAGCTGAATTGGTAGCGAAGGATCTCGTCTCGTTTGGATGGAGGCAGGCCGTAGGATGGCTTGGATGTGGAGGTGTTGTTGCCATTGGTGTTGGAAGTTGGCTTGGTAGTTGCGGCTGCATCCTCGAATCCACCCAGCAGCCTGTAGTGCTGCCATATGTCCAACGCTTGGACCGGCTCCTGCATGAAGTTGTCCAGTGTTTCCGCGGCGCGACGTAAGGATTCTGGATTGACGGCGGCGATGCTCGCTGGGGTGGAGGCCGCACGGACAAAGAGCAAGGACAGGATGAACAGCGCCCGCTGCATGATGGCAAAGAGGTCATGTACTTGGCCGGGGCTGTTGTGATACGAGGAGCGCTTCCTTTTGTCGCGATGTCGGTCATCATTGTGGGTTTGTTGGTGTTGTTGTTGGAGGTGGCGTTGGAGGTGATGTTGCTGGTGGTGTTGGTGACGATGTTGCTGCCGTTGGTGGTGGTGGCTGCAGTCACAGTCACAGCCACTTTCCATTGTTGCATCAACGCTCACATCAACGCTTGGGCCTGCGCAGGTGGCCATCTCAGGGTCCGCATGCATCGCCGTCGTCTCGATGAGCCTCACTGAGTCTGAGCACAAGCTGGTGGCTTGTGATTCATTCGTCTCCATGCTTTCAGTCGCAGTTGCACCTGTAGCTGTCGTTGCATGTGTAGCTGCTTCTCTCGCTCTCGCTCTCACTCTCGCTGTTGCCCCTACTGCCGTCATCATTGTTGTGGCAGTACACGGTGGAGAGTCCGGAGCGTCGCGAACACTTTGTAAGAACTTCGTGAGAGGCTGATGATGGCGAAGGGTCACGGAGGTGGGCTTCTGCAGGCGTGTGGGGTGTGTTGGGGTGTGTCCTGAGCAGCTTCCCACTTGTCTTTTTGTTGGGTCAGAGGCTTCAGAGCAAGCGAACCAGATGCCACAATGCACGATTCCTTGTTGCGCGAGGCGCGTTCTTTTCTGGACCTTCGTTTGATGTGGTTGTTGCCTCTGTGTTGCCTCTGTTTGCATTCTCGCTGTGTCCCCCCTAGCGCGTAACTGTAACTGTCCCTTCCCTCTACACACTTCACTCTGCACTCTACACGTATGGTATCTCTCCACCAACGCGAGTGCCTCCTCTCAGATGATGATTGAATCGATGGATGTTCGTGGCGAAGTCCGGCGTTGCTTCGGTTTCGCGCCACGATGTTGTCGGTGAAGCTGGAGACAGAGATGGAGATGGGGGCGGGTGAGAACGGAGGAACGGGGAAGCACAGTAAGAATGATGCAAGACCTTCAATGCTCCTGTCTCAGCACCCTTTCTTCGCACCCGTTCGATCGTGCTGATGACCAACAACCTCGGTCTCTCAAGAGTGCTTGTGCTTGTGCCTGCGTGTGTACCAACAGTTCGAGCATTAGCATGGCGCAATACAGGATCAATGGATGGTGACGAACCAACGTGGGGTAGTAGTCCTGGTGATCTCCTCTCTGTGGGAGGCCGTACTACTACAAATAGAGTACAAGCATAGTAGAGTACAAGCGTAGAGTACAAGTATAGTACAAGTAGAAGTAGAAGTACAAGCCACGATCCACAAGAACGGGACGCACAATCCAGATCGCCGTTCCCCTCTTTCGCTGTCCCTTGCTGCCTGTTCGCTGGTTTGCTGCCCTCCACTCGTACCTGGCCTCCCTTCTTGTTGTGTGCCGCTTTGCTGTTCACGATCTATCGACCGAGCACCACAGCCACAGCTTTGGTGAGGCTTTTGGGCACCGCTCTGCGTCTTTGTTCCTTTCCTCCTTTCTCTCGTTTCTTGTCCTTCCGCATCTTGCGTTTCTTGACGTTCTCACCTTCTTTCCATTCTTGCTGTTTCTTCGCTTCTCGGAGTTGGCCGCCCCTTCTGTGTGTGCACGAACGCTGCCTCCAGGTTCAGCATTACTGAAGCCGTACACAACCCAAGAAAACGAGGACAAAGGTCAACCACATCCAAACACAACACAGTACGCAGAAAGCGCTGCCAAGCTCTCGGTGTTTCTGCTCTGGTTGTACCTGTCGTGTCCTGTTGCCATTTTGTGTGCAAAACCAACCGCTCATTTGGTCGTTCCGGGACACGATACGACATGTCAGGTATTCTATTTCATTACTTATGAAACGTCTAATGACGAGACTATGTCACATCTTGTTAACACTACGACATGAAGCAAATACGAAGAGACAATTGGGGTCATCCAATAGCCATTGACATTTATTAATCATGTGCCTTCCCCAGCCACGAACACCATCCAAACACAACACATCCAAAAGGCATAAACTGTTGTGTTGGATTCTCCTCTCTCACAATTCCAGTTGGTATCCAAACGGAACGCAAGGCATCCTGCACACATGCGCCTCGTTGGCAGCAGCTTGGCCATGATGGAGCGGACATGCATGGATGGATGGAGTGAGTGGGCGACTGTGCACGTACGAGTATTGGCGCTCACGGTTCTTTCTATTGCATAACATGACATGATACTATGGAGAGAGCACTATCTGCAAGCTAGATTGAGTATAGAGTCGAGTGTATTACTTGGATGGTATTATTTGATACATCCGCATGATCATGCGCTGTTGTTGCCGTTGCCGGAGGCGCCACCGCCGCCACGTCTCCCTTCCATCGTGATCTCGTTCTTTCATCATACATGCAAGAGCCAGGAGGGCCAACAGCCGCATACTGCCAACAGTGAGGGCGAGCCGAACTCACCGAATGGCTTAACCCAACGCGTTCAAACGCGCCTTCAGGTCTGGCAGAGCGTCCTCCAGGGCCTCCTGCTCTTGCTGCTGCAGCTTCTGCGATGGCGCGTCCAATCCAACCATCTTGGAATCCATCTCCACTCCCAGCTCCGCCAGCACCTGCTGCGTCACCTGGTCGGCCTCCTCCGTCACCTCGTCGTTGTCGAACGCATCGATGAGAGCATCGTCCATCATCTCCTGCTTCACCTCCATGCGTTCGTTCTCGCGCTGGAACTCCTGCATGATCTTCATGGTCTCCTTGGCGTCCATGGCGCCGTTCGCGGTTCCCATGGCCTGCGTCACGGAACCGATGGCGGACGCCGCCGCGACTTGCGATGCCATGCTCGAGGCGTGCATACCGACGGCGCCGATGTGGGCCTTGGTCGCCTGCAGCTTCTCCCGCTGTTGCCGCACCTGCACAAGCTGCTTCGCCAGCGCCGTCAACGCAGTATCCTTGCTTCCGTTGTTGCCCGCCTTCTTCGCCCGCTGCTTCAATTCCAGCATGATCTGCTTCTCCAGTCTATCCAGCTCGCGGGATTCACGCTCCATCTCGCGTTGTGAGGACTGCACATACAGTCAAGCATATTGGAGTGGACCAGAGTCGAGTATGATACAGAAAGCAAAGTCGATGTGCAGCAAAGTAAAAGTAAAGTAAAATCGGATGAAAAATGACACGGTGACGCATTGGCACGGTGACGTCATGAGAATGGAGATGATGGTTGCATCAGGTTCGCAAGCGGGTCGTTGTTGGCACCAGCGGTATGGTCGTGATCGCGGTCATGGTTAATGACATTGACATTGGTGTTGACGTTGACATTGGCAGGGGACAACGGCAACAACGTATGATAGATGCGCACAGAACGACATGATCCGAATGTGGGTGTTGTGTCGAATTGGATGCAGGTGTGTTGTGTTGGTGTTGCATGGACGACGTTGCATGAAGGAAAGAAGGAAGCAAAGTGATATCAAGTGATAATCTGTGTTAGCACAATAGACGAGCCCATGCGTTCGTGACATGGGGAAGTAGAAGATTGAAAGTCAATGCAGTGCGTCTTGATTGATGTTGGTGCCGGTTTCGCTTTGTTGATGTCTTGTGGCCGGCTGCTGCTTTTTGGCGGTGGCGGAACCGTTCGGTTGGCTGCGGAGTAAACCTCATGTTGTGCGACATGGGATGTTGATGCTGTGCCTCATCACACGCAAGCGCTACGACTGTTGCCAATGCTCTGCTCTGCTCTGCTCTTCTCTGTCGTGTTCGTGCTGATGGCCAGGCTCATGATCACGACGCTTGAGTTGCGGTTGCATTTGCATTTACAGTTGCGGTTGCAATTGACGAGTATGCGATCCGAGACGCGACGATCCGGTCATCTTGGATGGCGCGATGCGATGCAACAAATGACGACTTCTGAATCACAGCGTGTGACGACTGGATGTTGCTGCTGCTGCGCCGCAATGATTGGCACAATCGTTGTTTGCCGTGCCGTATCATCACCAATTGGGTGGTTGATTGAATAGCTGACTGACTGTGTGGTGGCCATTCCATGATTTTGAACGGCTGCTGTCCATATCTCCTGATACATTCGAAACCTGCCACGCACATCATGCTGCGAGTGCGCACCAACACCGATTCCACACGCCTCACGCCACGCCACGCTCCGCCGCATGCCCTGCCCTTGAATGGCGCACTGAAGGAACCGTGCCAAGAGTCCCAGCATATCACGAACGCCGATACGTGACATCTAACAGCTGACAGTTGGTAGTTAGATGGCCGGTGACGGATGAAGACCAACCCCCGCCTGGCGCCATCTTCGGCCGTCTGCGAGCAAGATACAGACGGAAGACACGGCAACAAGACTGAATCAATCAAGCATGGGTGGGTGGACAGCAGAGCGTTGGGTTGCTGCCATGTATTCTCGCTGCATCAGAAGTCACACTGCATTGACCATTCACGTGTATCATATAATATAATATGATATTATAATATACTCACTCTGACTTCGCGCTGAGTTTGGCGCTTGGCCTTTCTGGCTGCATCCTTCGCCGTTGGCTTCTTTTCGAACCACGACTTCATTGTTTCAGTGACTTTGCTTTCTCGTTCGTTGGATGAGTAGCTGAATGGGTTGCTGGATGCTGTTTGTTGCAGTGGCCGTCTGATTGTTCTGGAGCGGGTCAGATTTGGAAACATGCAAGTTGAGTATTCAAGTGGGAGATGGCGTAGGTGAGGAGCGCATCTTACGTATATGACTGTTACTGTGGCTGTTGCGAGCAGAGGCAGCAGATGAACACAATCAGACGAACACAATCAGATGGACACAATCAAATGGACCAGAGGGGGGGAAAGAGATCGCAAGAGGTATTTGATGAAGGAAGGTCTCCAAGGGGAGGAAAGGGAGGCATGGCCGCAGGTGCGACCAAGATCAAGAGCGCTGCGGGCGGTGCCATTCTTGCAGATCTTCATCTTGGCTGATGATGCGCTTCTCCCAATTCTTGCATTTCACACCACCGTGACCACAGCTACACGACCACACGACCATAATCATAACCACAGCAACATCCTCTGTCAACATACCTGGATCAATGAGTGAACGTGTGTGGTGATGGTACGACTATGATTTCGTTGGAGTTTGCAATGAAGTGATTGCACAATGGCGCCGAAGAGTGTTTGGGAGGAAACAGAAAAGGAGCGAAGCGTGTGTTGTGCGATCTCGTGTTGTGCTGACTTCTGTTTCGTTCTCTCGCTTGTTCGCTCAGGAACAGTCGTGTCGTGTCGTGTCGTGTCGTGCTGCGGTTTTTGTTGTAGCGCATTGAGTCGGGGCTGAATCACGGAACTTCATCATCGTGGTTGTTCTTCCCGTGTCGTGCAGCGTGTTTCTTTGCGAGGTCTGTCAGTCTATCCGTTTGCTTTGGGTCTGATGACTGTTTCATGAATGCGTTGCGCTGAGCGGCACACAGGCACGTATACGTGCCTGTGGAGACGCTGCTACAGAATGGAGAATAGCATTAGCTACTATACGACTAGTCGCACTATGACGACGAGCCACTGTTGCTCCACCCACAGTTGCTCTGCAATATCATAATCATACTGTTCGAGCACTTTTCATACACGCAATGCGCATTAGACAACTCCATATCGCGTTCCACGATCTATCACATGAAGGCTGGAGACACAGGGTATGTATGATAGGTGGTCCTCCTGTGCCGCCGTGAAATGGATGATTGTGAATGTGAAGTCCATGGACTGTGACTTGCATTCTCTCTAATACCATGGTCTGGGGATGCTGCGGACACGATGCACCTACGACTATTGAATTCGCACAACCAACCAACTTGCCGCGGCCTGGCGTGCATTCTGTGGTCTGCCCTAAGCGACGATGAAGAAGCAGAAAGGGATGATATAGTATAGTACATGCATATTATATTTCCCAGAAATGAAGTGGTTTGGCTATTTGTTTTATTTCGCAGACAACACCTTGGGTTGCAATTGGATGACAACCCGAAGCTCACCGTTTGCTTAATAGTCGCCGCCTCCTTCATCTCCTCCGAACATGTCCATGCCGCCGCCAAGGTCCATCTCTTCTTCCTCGACCTTCTCTTCCTCCTTCTCTTCTTCGGCCTCGCTGTGTTTGATGGAATCAGTTGTGGTCATTGTTG
Source organism: Craspedostauros australis (assembly GCA_026770025.1). Lineage (NCBI taxonomy): Eukaryota > Bacillariophyta > Bacillariophyceae > Mastogloiales > Achnanthaceae > Craspedostauros > Craspedostauros australis. The sequence continues at coordinate 41,662 of JAMXDE010000076.1, read as the reverse complement.
TCGTCGTTGCAGATACACATAGGTGTTGTGTATGTGCGTGTGAGGGTTGGGGACAAGGTAGCAGCACAAGTGCATGGTGTGAGTGGTTGGACGAGCGAGCGTTGATGTGTTGAGCAATTATCAATTCATACGCAGGTACCAACGCAACCGCATTCCCAAAGAGCAGAAGCATAGAATCGCAGTAAAGATCAATGGAAAGGCCGAGCCATAGCGGATGCCAAGACAGTAAGTAGCCCAACCATGAGAGCCAAAGCAAAGCAGCCACAACCACAAAATGAAACTGGGATTGAACTCACGCATCGCCTCCAGCGCCTCCGGCAGCACCACCGCCGCCGCCGCCACCTCCACCGATCTTGGCAAGGAGGCCCTTTCCGGACTCGAGCAGCTCGTTGAGATCCTTGCCCTCGAGGGCGGTGAGGAGGGCATCCACGCTTGCATCATCGGCCTCAAGTCCGACGGTGGACATCGCCTTGCTGATGTCGTCCTTCGTTGGGTTTTCCTTGCCGCCAAGGACGCAGAGGAGGTAGACAGCCATGTGCTTCATGATGGGATGCTGGTGGGATACTGGTGGGGTATTTGATAGTGTAGTGGGAGTGCAGTGGAGAGGTGTCGCAGTAGTGTTTGTCGGATTGCTAGCAGGTTTAAGCTACGGAAGCGGCCAGCAAGTTCTTCAAACGTGTTGATTTGTGAAGCTGAGGCCGTTGGTTTGGTGCGGAAGTTGAGGCGGGTGGCTGCGGAGGTTGGTGGTGACAGACAGAAGAGCCAACAAAGCGAGCGAGAGAGAGAGAGAGACCAGAAGAGGACACAGGAGACGAAGAGGTCAACGGCGGAGCGATCGGGAACACGGCGCCTCTCATTTGCGTCGGTGGCAACTCGGGCGATCCCTTGGCGTGTCGATGGAAAACACGGCGTCGCAACACACGGCAACTTCATCTTGTTGTTGTTGTTGTTGACAGGTGTACTCGAACGAATCAAACGTGGAACAGAACTCGTGATTGGACATGTGGTAAGGAGGTAACCAGTAAAAGCTCGAAGAGAGACCTCGCAATATCGGTTTCGAACGGTTGAAGTTGAGGTCGATTCGGAAGACCGTTAAAATTGGCGCCAGCATTGCAAGGATTCGCGCTGTTTGAAAAAGCATGTCACGCACATGTGTGGGAGGGAAAAGAAGAAAAAACGCGAATCGCAGCGAGGTGCGTGATGTGCGCAAAATGGCTCATTGTTGTCGTTGTCGTCTCTGCATCAGAGTTGGTGTTGGTCTTGGTGTCGGACTTGGGAAGATCTTTCGCATTATCTGACGATCTTTGGTGTTGAGTCCTTGCGCCCTCACTTGTGCTCTCGCTTGCGCTCTCAGCTTTGGTGCCATAGTCGTACCATATATTCACTCTTGCCCTTGATATCAGCTATCGTACGAGCACCATCCAATTAGCGAGAGAAAACAAAAAGGAACCCTGCAAAGACCACTTCACAACAGAGCAGTACGACAGGACAGAGCAGTACGACAGAACACAACAGAACGACAGAAAAGCACAATGGATCTCTCAACGACAATTGATCGATTGAATGAATCTCAGCTGAGGGATGTGCTGAACTACCTGCTGCTTCTCAACCAGGATGCTGTTGAGAACGCCATTCACTATGTTCAGAGGTCAGCTCCTGCGAGTGCGGCCATGGCTGATGCCGTCGCTGCCACAACCACAAGCACAGCTGCCACAGCAGGCACAACCACAGGCACAAACACGAATGCAATTCAGAATGCAAACGTGGATACGACTGCAACCAATGATGCCAGCAATGATGCCAACAATGATGCCAACAATGATGCTCACCCATCTCCGACTCCATTCAATAGAGGATCCACTGTTGCCAGCATCGTGACTGTTGTCACATCGAACAGGGACACCAGGGACACCACACGCAGCACACACACCATGGAGACCAACGAAGGACCGGTCCCATCAACTCCAGCTGCGACTCCAACTGCAACATCATCCGCAGAGTCCATGGCAGATTTCGAAAAGCAGCATCGCGACACCAGCCATGGTTCCCTTCCTCGCAGAGGCGGCATGGAGGACGATCAGCCGGATCATGGGGTTGCTGCGGATCCACCGCTCTCCGCTTCCAGACGCAGGATCATCGATGATGGTGAAGATGATCTCGCTCCACCCACCACCACTCCTTCCAGATCAAAGTCGACGGAGCCTTTCGTCAACTCAGCCAACTCAGCCAACTCAACCAACACCCGCAACTTCACCGCTTCTGCTGCCTCTACTGTCAATCATCCTGTTGGACTTGCTTCCACCACAACCACAGCCACAGCCACAACCACGGCCACACAAAAGCAACTCCTCATTCTGTGCTCCACCATGACATCCACCAGACAGCAGTCGGCGAACCAGGATCGGGCGCTCACAATGTGCAAAGCAGCTGCAAACAGGGCCAATTTGCAATTCGACGCAGTCGTTTCGATCGTCTACGGGGATCAGCAGATGGATCGCCGCAAGCACCTCTTCGCCTTGTCTGGCATCCGACAATATCCGCAGTTCTTCCTCCAATCGGTGGTCACGCAAGACAATCAACACTCGGATGCTGTTGATCCCAATGTCGAGTACAGCTACACCTATATTGGGGATTTCGATCACATTGAATACCTCAACGAAACGGGGCTCTTCACGTTCCAACATCTCCTCTCTGATCCAACCAACGATGCTGGTAGCAATGCTGGTAGCAATGCTGGTAACAATGCTGGTAACAATGCTGGTAACAATGCTGAGCCTGCTGGTGATTCCACTGTCAGCACGGGCGGTGACCATCAGCCTCCAACTACCATGCAAAAACACCTCACGAAGCTCAACCAGCCGAAGACGAAGTATGACGATGACAAATCCTTGGACGACGCCGATCTCTTCATCGATGTCGAGGAGGATCCTACGACCAAGCAAAGATCTAGAACGCCAATGCAGGATGCAGCTCACAAGGCAAAGCAGATCTTGGATTCGCAGCAGCAATCGACCCACAGTCAATCTATTGTCGATCATGCCCCTGGCACAACCACGGCAATCGCAAACGCAAACGTACATGCAAACGTACATTCACGTTCGTCCGCAGCAACACAAAATTCCTTTGAACCTCAATATGAATATGATGATGATGATGATGATGATGACGATAACAATGGCCATGACCACGAGGTCAACTTGAATGGTCATATTGTTCATGGCAATGGTGCCGACAATCGCGCGAGGCTACAGAACCTCGACTCGCAGGAGTCCGACAAGCCCATCGTGCCTGACTATCTCTTGTCCATGAATCAGCCCAAGCTTCGAACGTATTCGGATGAAAAATCGCTCGACGAACTGCAGATCTTCGATTCCGCTGACGAAGCCTCGACGTCCAAAACCACGATCATGGACGCGGCGCTTAAAGCCAAGCACGACCTCGACGAACAGAGGCGGCAGCAGCAGCAGCAGCAGCAGCAGCAATCCAGCACGGATTCTTCGGCGTACATCAACGGGTTGGGAACCAATCATCATAACGGCAATGCAACACTCCAGGTCAACGTCCCCGATCATCTCATCACGGCCAACCAGCCGCGCCCGGTAACCGAAGACGACATCAAGTCGTTGGATGACATGGATCTCTTTGACGAACCCACGCCTGTGCCCAGCAAAACACCCGTGCTGGATGCAGCGCTCAAAGTCAAGCACCAGCAGAGCGACCAGGTGACGCGCAAACCAGAATCGGTCATGCCCAGCGATACCAATAGCAACAACGGCGGAAGTGGTAACGCCCACGATACCACGCAACCTGTCGTGCCAAGTGAAAAACCAACCCACAGCATCTTGCGACATACCATGGCAGGTCTCAAGTCTTCCAACGATCAACTCCCTGCCGAAACGCAGCCATCGACTTCAAACAAGATCGTCGTGCAGCTCAAACCGTTGGGACAATCCACATCACCACCATCATCATCATCGTCTGCAAATTTCAGCAGCCAGGGTGTCGTGGGAGAAGACATGGCGCTGCCAAGTTCAGATGCTCCCGCTTCCGAGCAACAGCGACAGGAGGAGCATCATCATCAGCAGCAACAGCAGCAGCACGAACCGGACAAGCAAAAGTCTGTCTTCGATGGCTTCCCACAAGGCGGTGCCTGCTATCTGGTCTACCATCCCGTCTCTGGCGAGCTCAACATCCACTACAGCGAATTCCCCATCGATGGAGCCGTCGGCGTTTGGACCACACCCGACATTCATGCCTTCAAGACCGCGCAGAACCTCGGATCATCCGAGCTCATCGGTAACTGCGCCATGGGCGTCACCCAGGAACGCAAGAACTACTACAATGGATGGTGCCAGTTCGTCAAGGCGGCGAGGAGCATGGATGCCACCGTCACGGTGCTGAACGTGGGGCTGCCCGTCGACTTCTATCTCTACATTGCTGGAACCTGCGTCAAAGCGGCACCCAAGTTCGACACCACCATGGTGGATGGCGTCGCATGCCTTCCTAAGAACACCGAGTTCTACGGGAGCGGACCGCTGGACGGGAAGAAGTTCAAGAAGAAGGCCAGGAAGGTCGGCGCGCTGGCGGAGTTTGCGATCCTCAGCGAAATTAAGGCAGCGGAGTCGCTGACTACCGATGCGGTGGATGGCAGTGCTTCGGAGACACCGGCAGCAGCACCCATAGGTGGTTCCAGCATGACTGTTCACGCCGGCGGCAACGCAGACGTCGGGTTGTCCATCGCGGTGAGCCATGAAACAAACGAAACGATGGACGACGATGACGACGAGAAGGATGAGCAGGGCGTGCCGCTACCGAAGCGCGCCGTCATGCCTGACTTTGCTCCAGTCCCACCATCGCCCAGCATCGCCGAACCGAAGCCCGCACCCGCCCCGCAGCCTGCGGCGGATGGTGACGACGATGAGAACAGCAACATCCACCTGACATCTGAGAGCGTGTTTGTTCCTCCCACAGGCGTGTGCTACCTTGTGTACGAACCGGACTCGTCCGGTCGGCTCGTGCTGCACTACAGCAAAACGCCACTGAAGTGCGCCGTGGGGATGTGGGTGCCGGGAGCGGGCAAGAAGATCTCGGGGTTCAAGTTCAACCAGAACCTGGGCAAATCGGCGCTGATCGGGAACTGTTCCGCCGGAATCCACGGACGGAAGAACTACTGCAGCGGCTGGTGCCAATTCATCCGAGGCGCGCGCATCCTGAATGGCACAGTGACGCTGTGGGATCCAGTCGGCAAGGGAATGATGGTGGACGTCTGGGTGTACAACAACGACAACCGGCCGTCGATGCAGTCCGTCAAGTTCCAGATCGGTGTCCCCATGGATATCACGAAGATCCTGGCCGTGGCCTGCCTGCCCAAGAACACCCCGTTCTACGCGGGCATCACAGTCGACATCGTCAAATGGATCGGGGACGCAGACTCAATCGGTGCCGCCAGTCGGTTTTAGTGCTCTCTGAAAGGTTGGCACTGTCATTGGCGCCGGTATTGGTGTTGGTATTAATGTTGGTGGTAGCCTGCGGATATGGAGAGATACCCGTCCCTCGACGACGTGGACGAATGAGCACGAATAGTTTTGTATAATATCAGTATGAAGCATAGCAGAGTACTATAGTCGTAGAGCATTCCCATCGAATGGAGCGCACATCGCGCTTCCATCAGTGTTCGTCTCGTACTTCTGGGAGTGATTGTAGACTCCGATGAAGGGTGTGATGTTCTCCAATGGGTTGCTGATCGAAGATTGGAGATGAGGAGTTGCTGATCGTGTTGATTGTGATCGGCAGTTCACGCCAACAGCCGGAGAGGGAGGAGCGCGTGTTGGAACCAATTGAGTCACGGAGAGCAACCAGATTGAATCCCGTATGCGTTGAAAGGAACAACAGTGTTGTTTCGGTGTCATTTGTTTGTGGTGAGCGATGTGACGATCATTCTTGTGATTACCAGACTCCTTGCCATCACTCTTGCCATCTTTCTCTGCACATCATCATTGTCATTGTCATTGTCGCACAATAGCGACAGAGTAGAACATTCTGCTGCTGCGAGTGCTGATGCGGTTTCAGGTCCAAGCGTTTGTTGCCACAGACCTAGACTTGGCATAGAACGCAACGAGATCGTCGTCGGATACGCCGAGCAAATCGGCCATTGGGTTGAGCAGGCGATAGCAAGCAGACAACAGCGCTTGAAAGGAATCAGACAACACCATCGAACGCTTAGGCACTAGGAAGCTGCGCAAGCATTCTGTGCTTCGTGGATTCGACAGGTGTGCCATTGGCAGGACGGTCTCTGGATGATCCGTGGATGAACTCTGGGAAGAGCGTTGGTTCGGCGATTGGCAGCACTTCTGATCCGATCTGCAAGCATGGAACCGAGGAGGACGCCACTCCGATTGGCCGCGCAACGGCCGAGGATGGGGATGAGGACCTTCCGGAACCTGCTTGCGTTCATCGTCGTTTTGGTCTACATAATACTGCAACAGAAGTGGATGAGAGAGCTGGCTCATTCCCCAAGTATGAGCTCCAAAGAAAGCAAGCAGGGGTGGATGCCACACGATGATCAGGAGCCCGTTGGAGCAGCTCTTCGGAGTCAGAGAGATCCCCACGAACATGGCAGCGACGTCATTGCCAACAGCAACCCAGCCAAAGGCCGACCGAGGATCGCCCTACTGGCGTCCTTTGTGCCGCAGGCCATAGAAGGCGGTGGTTACACCAAGGTCACTGAATTCGACAACACCATCAACAAGGCCTGCTACGCCTACATGTGGGGGTACGACTTCATCTTCAATACCACCAGCGCATTCAGCGACGAGGACAGAGCGCAGGCGCCTTGGCTGAGTTTCGGGTCATGGAACAGGGTCCCGCACTTGAAATCGCAGCTAAGCAACTACGACTGGATCTTCTACGGCGATCTCGACCATGTTATCCGGGACCTGTCGCGCCCTCTCGAGGCGTTCTTGAAAGACTTTGAGTTGTACAAGCAGAATCCCAGCATCATCGCCCCGGCGGACATCCGCCCGAAGGTCCTCTTCTCCACCTTCACCTTCATGGTCAAGAATTCGGAATTCGGCCATCGCACTTTGGACAATTGGATGAAGTTTGGCCGTGGCGTCTGCCCGAAGGGGAATTTCCCCATGGAATCCATGGCCGATGGAAAGCCCAAGTACGATTGGCATCACAGCGGTACGTCCTGTCTTCTTTGCCTGCCCCTATTGTCGCCATTGATGGTAGTGTCTGAAGCGCCGGTATTGTTTGTATTTGCTCGTCAACTCACGTTTCTTATCAATCAACAATCAACCTGACTCAACCCACGGTGGCGACACAGATCAACCGGGCCTTTGGTACGCCCTCGTTCAGACGTACGAGCAGACATACAAAACAAAAACCTTGAAGCCGGTTTGCGACCCGGATGCCGGCTACGTCGCTGGCAAATACGCCTACGGCCAGGCAGCCCTCCGCTACTTCAGGAATCTTGGTATCGTGAAGGGCCATCACGGCGATGCACTTGTGCAAATGAAGGACCAGCCCATCATATTTTGCACCGACGTTCAAGAGTCCTCGGCGCACGGCCGCGGTGGCCTTGGTCTGCAGCTGGATCAGACCGGCGGCAAGTACGACCATCTGAGAAAGCACGCCTTTGCGTACCACGAGAAGAACATCACGGACCCGGATTTCTACAGGGAGGTGGACTTGTGCAAGACTGTCCACGGTTGCTACGCCAGGTACAATGATCAAGGCAAGCTGGAGGTCGGGTGCAACGATAGGGAGTTCACTGTTGTGCAGTGACAGCCTGTTGATGTCAGGTCGATGTGAAGTTGATCCCAGGTTGATCGGAATGCCGGACACCCCGAGATGTATTGAGACATAAGAAAATGCCGGTTCATACGAATGTGCATTTGTTGGGTGCATCTGTTGCAAGCGACAATACTCTCCTGAAGTAGAATGTTGATTGCGCGTGCTTTGAAAACTGATGCATCAGATGTATTTAGAGCAGAGTCGCATAGGATACTTCAAGAGATGAGGGCGTTCTGCTCACATCACGGTAGGATGGACTCCAGTTAGCGCCAGTATATGTACCACATTATGTTATTGCTGAGTGTCACACATTGCTCTTCAGTGTGATGGTTGTATTCGTACGACCTATGAACTTTAGAGGAGAGAGCGGTGCGTCGGCCAAGTCATCCAATCTTATCTCGCACAACAAAAAGACCAACAAAAATGAGCCACGATCCACATGACAAAATAGGATGCCGAAGGTTTGTGCGCAGCAAAAAAGGCACCCAATGAGGGGATCGAACCCTCGACCACACGATTAAGAGTCGTGCGCTCTACCGACTGAGCTAATTAGGCTGTTTTCCTTGCTACCCACTCGGGCGAAAATTGTGTACAAAATAATTGAATTGAGAAAAGAGTGTCAACAATTCAGACACAAATCACACCAACTTGTCCGGCTTCGGAAAGATCCACAACGACACACAAATCCAACAGCCCAACAACCCAACAACACATCGCACAGCAAGACCGACAGAAGTCAAGAAGGAAGAAAGGGGTTACACACAACAGTTCCAGTCGCATGGTATCCATCTATTCTACAACACAAGGAATCTCATTCCATCCATATTGCAACATCCAAGATCTGTCGAGGACAATCCACTTCGGCGCAAAGCAAGAGTGTGTCTGATCAAGCAGGACAGAACAGAAGCAAGTGAATTGTGTTCGCTTTTGGGTTTGAAACGTGTCAGCGTTGAGGAAGGTAACTGCCTAGTTGTTCGATGAATGCGCATGTGGATGGCTGATTGGGCAGATGGAGGTCACTGTGTCTTGTCTCTGTCTCTTGACCTTGACCTTGCCTTGGCCTTGCCTTTTTTGTCGTCTCTCTTCTGCTTCTGGCTTGCATGCAGCTGGTTCACACAGCTGGTGCTCGTGCTTGTACATTTGATCTCATCACACTCATTTGGTGTTGCTTTCATGCATGCATGTCGTTGCAGATGATTGCAGACTTTCTGCTTTTGCTTCCTCATGTTGCTTCTACTGACAGTACAGATCAACACATCCACAAACATACACACCCACACACCAACACACAATCATACCAGTCATGAGCAGGGCAGTATATTGGCCACTACATGATGCCTGCAGATCGGGCAATGTGGCAACTGTCCATTCTTTGATTGAGAATGGGACAGAGATGGACATCGTGGCTCAAAACAGCAAAGGTGAAACACCACTCCAATGTACTTGCGTGATTGGTCATGTTGAGGTGCTGGATTGCCTGCTTGACTTCAGCAAAGACAGCAAACACATTACATTTGATGTCATCATGCAACGCACATATAGTGAACCACTGCTGTATATGGCTTACCATATTGGCCATCTGGATATCATTGAGCGCCTGTTCGACTTCTACCACGAGAGCCCAAATGGGATGCCAAACGGCGTTGCCTGCATCAACGAACAAGACCTAAACGGTACATCACCTCTTCAATTTGCTTGTGAGGTGGGCGATGCAGAGACGGTGGAATGCTTGCTTGGATTGGCGCGCGACACACATGGCACCAAGATCAATTTCAACCTCCAAGACATATTCGGAAGAACAGCACTCCATCATGCTTGCGCAACAGACTCTGTTGATGTGGTGAGTTGGGACAGACTTGGTACAGGACCTATCCAGGACTCAATCGTCCATGTCGCGTACACGGTACCCAGTATCCGAATCCGATACCGCGATGAAAGGCTACCACGTGCATGGTGTGTAGTTGAACCACGATCCATGCTCTGCTCACCCTCCAGCTCATGCACCCACGCCACCTGTCCAGTTAACCATCTTGCAAAACCTACAAGCATCTTGAAGCATATCCACACCCATGGATCAAGTACTGCTCTACGGATGGGGCTACTGAACAGCTGTGAGTGTGCAGAACCATCACGACATGTTGCTGTGCAACAAGAACGGCTGAAGTACGACAGCATGAACCCTGCCCTTTTACTCGATCGTCCTATCAACAGTAAGCTTAACACATAAAACAAGCAATCAGAAACAATCTTCACAGCTTACTTCCGAGTCTACTACAGTTACACTATCATCTGATACAGCTTTGTTCTCAACATCAAACGGCGTCAAAACCGGTTGAAGGACAGACCATCCTCCTGACAACGTGCAAAAGACACGGAATACCAACTGAAAGTACACTTGTAATATTTTGGAAGGGACAAAACATTTCATCCGTCGTGTTCATATGAATCATTCGTTTACAGTTAAAACTGTATGAATAGTACAATTTTACCCGGAATTGTAATTGTAATAATTCGGGATGGACGAAACATCTCGGGAACAATACAGCGTGATTTGTTGTGACTTTGGGAGGCGCTCTCGCAGAGAGGCGCCTAAATGCTGTCGTGTGCCGCGCCGTCATGTATGCGGGACAGCGCCGAAACAGGAAGTTCCTGCCACAAAGTCTGTTACATAGAGGCAGGACTTTAATAGCTCTGCTGTTCGTATGGACTACTACGACAACAAGGCTGGCCGTTTCAATGGTTTGCAACAAGACATCAGGATGCACCGCAAAGGTGTGGTTGGGAGGATGTCACCACCTGTCGTTTCACGGACCAACACACAAAAAGCAACATGGCCAAACCCAAACGTTGGGTGTACAGTAGCTTCCAAGTGCAAGAGCTCAAAACCCAAATCCGGAGTGGAGCCATCCAACCCGAGTGGAGTGCAAAAGAGGTGTGGGAGAGGCCCGAAATCGCTCAGCTGTTCATCTCGAGCAAATTCCCTTGAAATCTGTCAAACCTTCGCGTCAAGGTCTGCCAGGAATAGAGTAAGTACCTTGAATCCATGACGCGTACAAACATGACTTGCTTGACTACTGTATGCATGACTCATAATTTGTGACTCATAATTTGTGACTTGTGATTGGCTTTTTCAGTCAGGAGAGATGCCGACGAATCTCCGACCGTTTCTGAGCTTGCTGCGAACGCCAAAACGATTCGAGAAGCTTCTCGAATGATCCGAACTGACATCGACCTGACCAAGCTAGACAACAACAACGGAACAACGCAGCCACTGCCACCACCGCCGCTGCAACAAACAACCACCACCATCGCCCTTCCACACCACCCACCACCAGCCATGACCAAAATCACTCCTCCACCACCAGTCACCACCACTGACGCCGATGTCATGAATTGGCTCGACGCCAACAACAAACATGAACTTCCTGTCACTCGGACCTTCTACCGCAACGCGAATGGCAAACGCGTCATTGACCTTGCATCTGAACTCACTGGTGGCACTTGCCACAAAGACCTTCGTGGTCATGTCGCGCCTGGCGGCATGTCTGTTGTGTTTGAAGTGACTCAAAACGCTGCTCTTGCGAACATGGAACTTCTGCATGACCATTTGCGCGATGACTTCACGCTTGCCAACGGACGGTGGGTGTCGCCTTTCATCGACGAGAAGGCACGTGCGGATACTACCATGAAGTCATTGTCTCGCATGAAACAGTGCGACGGAGCACCAGTGCAAACTCAGATGGTCAATTTGCCATTTGCTGTGACAAATCGAGGGGAACGCACGACAGATGGTGTTCTCAGCGGCATTAACTACTTGGAACTCGAAGTTGAAACAAATGACAAAGAAGGGATGGTAAGGGCACCTGTTCTAATCGTGCGCGTTGTGGAACAGAACAGTTCTCATCCCATCGTTACTTTTGCTCCAAAAGCTCGTTCTACACATGAGCGCACTGTGTTCGCTGGCTTGTTGCTAGTTGGGGCGACTACGCCCCAATCCTGGCTTGACATCAACACATGCCGAACATGTGTGCCCTCCCATTGCGATGACTCCAGCATTGGAACCGCGACATGCCATCCGCTATCTACTCATGAGAAGCCAACAAGAGTTGAGGTAAGTAAGAACACGATGGCCAATTTTCACGATCTGCAATGACTCGATGCACACACTAACCCACGCGATTCCATCTGCTTTGCTGACTTCTTCTCGCAACAGTATGGCATGTTTGGTGAGTGTTTCCCTGAGGGTCCTGGCGACGGGGCGAGCTGCTCGGGAAAAAGAATGAGCGCCACCAGCAGCCGCTTCAGTGCATCTGGTAAGACGAGCGACAAAAGCGCTCCCAAGGCCAAGCACCAGAAGAAGAAGAAGACCAAGAAGGTGGTCACAACAACCACCAGCATCACCACCACCAGCATCACCACCACCAGCATCACCACCACCACCACCACCACCAGCACCACCAGCACCACCAGCACCACCACCACCAGCACCACCACCACCAGCACCACCAGCACCACCAGCACTACCACCACCACCAGCACCACCACCACCACCACCACCAGCAGCACCACCACCACCAGCAGCAGCACCACCACCACCACCAGCAGCAGCACCACCACCAGCAGCACCACCACCAGCAGCACCAGCAGCACCACCAGCAGCAGCAGCACCAGCAGCAGCAGCACCAGCAGCAGCACCAGCAGCAACAGCACCAGCAGCAGCAGCACCACCACCAGCACCACCACCAGCACCACCACCAGCACCACCATTGCCACCATGACTCCCACCAGGTTATCTTGCATCCATTGTGATGATTGCAAGAGCAGAAGCAAGAGCTCTGCTGGCTGCTGAAAACCGGGCAGAAGGCTTCTTGGCAGGCGCAGCTCCATTGGCAATGGCAGCAGAACAACAAGCAGAGGAAGCAGCAGAAGAAGCAGCAGCGGAGATAGCAGTGGGTGATGGGCAGCTCTCCCTCAACCACTTCATCCACCAATTCCCAGGCTACAATGGGATTGGTGGTGACAGTCAGGAGGAGAATACACATGCAGCCAATTGAAGAAAATGAATGTGAGCCAAGAGAATGTGAAATGAAACAGTGCAGTGGACAATTTAGAGTAACAGTGATTCAGTATCCTCAACTCTCTCTGCAGTGTATTTGCAGTTACGTGCCATGAATGTGTTGCATTGGCTTGTTGATGCCAAGCTTGGGGGGCAACAGGTGTGTGTGCGCGTTGGTTGTTTGGATGCGGGAGTCAAAATAGTACCAGATGTTGCCCGTTGGGAGTCACGTGAATTCTACATTAAGATCAGTAAATACAAAAAGGAGTCTTTCAAAACCGATGGATTACCGCACCTCCCAGGATGTTCAGATGATCGATCGTGCCTGTTTTGACACATTATTTCGTGCAATGCATTGCCCCACAGGTATGACTTTCCATGCCTGTCCACTCATGCCAAGACTAGAGGTCTTGGGAGATCTCTGTTTGATGTTGCAGGCATACATTTGGTCTTGAATGAATGTGATGTTAGCATAGGCCAATGTTGGAATCCTGTGGCATGCATCAGCTATTATGGCTTGACAGCAGCACATTGCATAGATCCAGGAAATGTATCTTGACCTTCCTGCATGGAAGTTGAAGATCACAATGGGCAGTCTTGGTTTGATTCTCACGCTAGTGCAATTGTGAGGGTGATGGTCAGTCTTCGCCCGTGCAAAACAAAAGACTGCACAGAAGGTAACAAAGGTGACAAATTGGACCTCTTTGATTGAAATCATTAGGGAGTCCCACCATTGTCTGTGGGAGGCCATCAACTCTAACTTGGGACTATATTCCGTCTTTGCTGGTGGCCCAGCACACGGACTCCTCACCGAGGACGGTATCCTATTCTGGAATGAGCTCCTCAACACCTACGACAACGACTGGATCAGAGGAATGGAAGTCGACTCTCTGATGAAGAGAGTGCACGAGTTCAACCCCAGCAGGCAGGACCTGGGATCTTACATGAAAGAAATCCAGGACATATTCGCAAATGTGAATTTCCTGGCAACCAACCCCGACCAACAAGTCTCCGACGCGCAACAACGTCGTACGCTCCTCAACCACCTCATCGGTTGCGACGACATCAACGTACGCACCATGGTCCGGAGCATCGAGCGAAGCCCGGACATGCAGTCGATGGGAGCCACCTGCATGTATCTCATCTCTGAGTCCGCCAGAGACACCGCAGTTGCCAACAACCAGCGTGGATCAAGATCCGGGAAACGCCAAATCTTCAAGGCAACCGCCGAGATCAGCCAAGACCACGGCGAACGCAACACCGAGATGGTCATCAATGCCATCTCAAAGAAACTCCAGGAAGATCCTACCTTCATCTCGCAAGAGGTATTCGACGGACTACCCGAAAAGGTCCGAAGGGTCATCATGAAGCTCTGCAGCTCACTCCAATGGGCTGCCGCAGCAACGGCCAGAACGGATCCGGGTTCACCCGCGTCGAAAACAAGAAGGAGCAGGATGACAACCAACCACCTGCCAGCGTGAAGCCCCCAGAAAAGGGGAGGAAGCCACGCCGCACAAGCAGTACGGAGGCATAACCCATGAAAACCTGGCCAGATGCACCCCAGGATTCACCGAAGGAACCGACTCCCAGAACGAGAATGGCTCGGACCTGTCCTCGATCGACGCATCAGAACTGGCCAAGTTTCTGGTCGAATATAGAGGACACGAGGACAATGACAACGATCGGCTCGTGAAGATGATCACAATGAGTGATTCATCCGACGCAACAAACCCCGTCCATCCGACGCAACAAACCCTGTCCATCCGACGCAACAAACCCCGTCCATCCGACGCAACAAACCCCGTCCATCCGACGCAACAAACCCCGTCCATCCGACGCAACAAACCCCGTCCATCCGACGCAACAAACCCCATCCATCCGCCAGCCTCCCAGCAACGCCAATCAGTACCCGAACAACTGATCAACCTTGCGACATTTCCCCGCAGACTTACGCAGTATGCGACGGCGGCGCGCAATGCTGCGTCATCGGGAACAAGGACCGAGTCTGGAAGATCGACTACGTATATCCACATTGGACATACAACATCGTCGGTGCCGTAGCAAGCACGATGAGGAAGAACAACCTCGCGGTGGTAGATGCGAGCATCAAGACCAGGATCAAGGAAGGCAATGAAGTGATCCTTCGGGTCTACGAAGCCGCCCTGAACGTCGATAGCCGGGTAACGCTGCTCTCCGACCACCAAATTCGGGCCAGTGGAACCGTCCTCGATACGGTTTCGTCGGAACACCGGGCATCGTTCTCCACACCAGGCACAGGAAGACAATGTCTGATGCCTGACGAGGACACAACGATCAATTTGGAGATGAGGGACACGCTAATAACTATTGACAGCTTGCGCAGCATGAGCGCCTGGGGATGGAGTTGTATCAACAACCAGTAGAGCAGTGGTGTTTGTACTAATCTTTTCTTGTACTATTGCATTTGGATGGAAGGGGAATATGAGTTGATCAGTTGATGTAGATAGGATGAAGAAATGATGTTTGCACAGTTGGTGTGGCTCTGCACTGATCCTCAGGGGTTCAGTGTTGACGTCTGACAAGGCGCCTTGCTCTTGTTGATCTCTCCATCTGCAGTTGTCATCCAGTAGTAAGTACTGGCACCTGACACCTTGTTGAGGTTGCATATGAAGACACAGCAGATTGTTTATTGGAATTCAGAGTTAGATTCTCTGCTTGTGTTGAACCAGGTTGGATTTCCTTGCTATCATCATGTTGTGAGAGCCGATGTCCTAGCTGAGGAGGGAATTGGGGTGGGTCGCAGTACACAGGTTCAGTGAGCATTTAGTTCCCAGGACAGCTTGGATCGAGTCAATCATGCCTTTGAGTCAGTGATGGTCTGTGAATAAAATATGGGAAGAGAAAAAGGGGTGACAGTTGTCAGGGTTGGAAGAGTTTGCGCAACAGTGAATTTCAGGAAATGACATGGGACACACTAAAAGAAAAATAGTCTGTCCTTAAGTGAATTTCAACTCCATTGTAAAATCACACTGTCAGTGGAAAAGCAAAGCAGAATGCTGGTATTCGAACCCGGAAGCTCAGGTAGAATTACTGGTTCTCTGCTGTTTAGCCACAGGTGTTGCAGTTGCTGAAACGGACAAATGTGTAATTTATAGATAGTGGGAGCTACGGGAGTACCGGAATTACCACTAAACGGATATATGCTGATAAAGGCGATGCGCGGCATGTCAACGCTACGGAGAGTGTTGGTTGGCCGAATCATCCAATGCAACCAACTTGTCATTGCCCCACTGCTGCATCTCAGCTTCAGTGAGTTGGAACAAAGCAAGTGGGCAATGCACATGCAGCTCTCATTTTTTGCTCGTTGGCTTGAACAAGAGCGCCAAGGAGACGATCAGATATTCATCCATGGGCATGAGACCGTACTTGCTCTGTAGAAGACAAACTGTGCCAACAGACACCAGAATTTACTGGCAAATCATTTGTATTCATTCTAGTGGTCATTTTTGTGCATGAGCATGCTATTCCCAAACAGCCACGTAGGTTGTGAAAACAACATACCACACTTGGACAAGCAGATCTTCTCATCATCATCAGCAGAGTATCAAATCCGTTTGTATCGCAGTCACATGCAGCGCTGCATCAATTCCATCGGTTGAGGCTTGGCAGGTGTCAGGAATTGAGGGTACGGTTTAGTCGTATTAACCTGTGATTGCCGCTCCTCCCAGCCTGCCAATGATAGACCAATGGGTCTATCAAAGATGAACACACTCTGACTATCTTGTAGGCTTTCCTCCCTGTATATCAAGAGTATGAGCACACCACATGATCCACCTGATCCATTTTCTGATGAGTCTGTGTGCTTGTGTGCTGAACCGATACTTCCTTCGCTCACAGATCCAACCACACAGGGACACGCTATGAAACAAATCCTGACTCACAATCCAAGTCATCCCATCTGTATTGTGATGTGTCCAATGCAGTATCCTAGACAATGGACACCTGCAATTAGGTTGTGCATGGCGTGTTGACATCTCAAATGATGTTTAGGCCGGTCAGGGATCCAGGATACGATTTCGCCGAATTATCCTGTGATTGCCGCACCTCCCAAAACAGCGTATTTTTCTCAAGTGCTTTCGCTGGTCATTTCTGTGCCGTAGGAGAAGTATCCGATTGGGTCATCAAGATCAATTGAGGACCTGGTGGCACATCGATTTTCAAATGGGGCCAGGTCCATCATCTTGGATACATCACTAACCCTAATGTATTCCGGTGGCATTTGGAGCTGAATGCAGTTCTTGCAGATGGTTCCGGTTGAACCCACACTGCTGCAGGTGAGGCATGTGCCTGTTCCGGTGCTTCTTGCGGTGGCATCCATGATTTTTTCATCAAATGGTGCACTGAAGTAGCTCTCCTCATCCGAATCAATGCTGTCCTCAAGGTTCTCTGTTGGAGACAACCTTGCCTTCTTGGCAATGCGGCGATCCACCAAGGGCATCCCAAACTCGATGCCCCTCATGTCGTAGGTGCGCTTTGGCTTGATGCAACAAGCCTTGGCGCAGACACCAACAAGGTTTTCCTCCATGCCCAAGGTATCTCCTCCCTCAATGACAATGACAATGACACTGGCCTCCTCCGACTCTGAGTGCTTCTGCGGGGACAGGTGGGGTTGACTCATTGTGTTTCAAATTTCTGCAGTGTGTCTCTATATTGTAATACTGAGATGAAACGAGATGAAAAGAGATGCAAAGAGATAAAATGAGAAACAGTGAGATACAGTGAGATACAGTGAGATGCGCTGTGTTGTGATGTGCTGTTTTTGAGAGAGTGTTTCTGTTCGAGACGACTTACTTGTGGTTGATGCTCGCTGTTGCAGTGTTTTTGTCGATTTTTGCTGATGTTTGTTCTTGATGTTGTCGCCTGATGCTCGATGCCTGATCAGTAGGTCAGAGAACGAGGGCTCGTTGCCGTGTTATGGGTGATTTTTGCCAGATTTTTGGTCTTGATGAAGTTGATTTTCTTCGTTTCCTTAGCGTTTTTGGTGCGTTTGGGAGTGTTTGATCGTGCTTCGTGTGATGTGTGCTTGGGCTGTCAGAGCACAGTATGTATGCTGGTGATTGGAGCAATGGTGCAAGTTGGGGAACTATGGAACTTCTGAGCATGAATATGAGTTGCAATGATGTCCAAAAGTGGATTTCTGTGGCAAGCAAGGGAAGGGGGGAGGAACGCGGTAGATCTAGTGCTTCATTGTGTAGAATCCCATGAGTTCCATGAGCTCGTTGCCCTGCAAAAGCTGGCACTGTCGGAATGCTTTTGTGACACGCATCGATCCCAAATTGTGAGCGGACCCAAATGTGACTGACTCCCCATGGTACCCAGTCCTGAACAACCGAAACAACAAAAACAGCAATCGACCAGCATGCGCCATTTCACTTTTCAGACCACCTTGTGTCCCACTGCCAACAGGCCACCCAGCTGGTGTCCATCCTTCAACAGGCCACACCAGCACCACCAATCCACATGTCATCCACAAGCCATCCACAAGCCATCCACAAGCCATCCACAAGCCATCCACAAGCCATCCACAAGCCATCCACAAGCCATCCACAAGCCATCCACAAGCCATCCACAAGCCATCCACAAGCCATCCACAAGCCATCCACAAGCCATCCACAAGCCATCCACAAGCCATCCACAAGCCATCCACAAGCCATCCACAAGCCATCCACAAGCCATCCACAAGCCATCCACAAGCCATCCACAAGCCATCCACAAGCCATCCACAAGCCATCCACAAGCCATCCACAAGCCATCCACTTCCTCCCTGCCAGCCTGAAACCAGCCAAGTTGTCTATAGCAGTAGCAACTAACCAATGCATCTCTAGCCATCATTCATCACAACACAACACAACCAACAAATTCAACTAATGTAGATGCCCCTGATGTGCCAGCAGAGGAAAGGTTTCCAGGCACTGATGGGATGTTCAACTTTTCAACAATGTGAAGGACAATCAACAGATGTATCTCACACCCAAAGAGAAGCAAGAGTTGAACAGAATGGAGAAGCTAGTGGACGATTTGTTCCTTCACAGCACTCATGAAGATGACAACTTACCAAATGACAGGCCAGACAAAGACCCAAACAGAGACACCATGGACTTCAACCTACATGAGACCTGAGAGTCACTGCTCTCTGGAGATCAAATGGGAGCTTGCCTGGCTCTGTACATCACATAGGCTGTGTTGTACAGAATCCCTACCATCAGCCTCCACACCATTGTGACCAAGGATGCCAGAAGGGCATACAATGAAATCTCCAAGAGGTTCCCAGACTGGTGCACCATCAACAATACAGCTGCAGGGCTCAAGGCCCTCTCTCACAGCTCCCCAAAGTTCTCCATTATCTACCACAACCTAGAAAGAATCAACATATGGCCAGCCCAGGCTGTACAGAGGTCAGAGCCACTCACACTCCCTGACATCAGAAGGCTGCAACGAGGTGCACCTCCCACACCCAATGAACACAGGGATATTGCTTTGCTCTTCTTCCTATTTGAAACTGGAGCAAGAGGCAAGGCAGCAGTCGGCAAAGCAATGAAGTGGCTCATGTACAACAAAGACACCAAACAGTATGTCATCTACTTCAAGTCACAGAAATGGACAGCAACTGATATGACACCAAGGGAGGCAGTGCTGAGTGTTGAGGCCTCTGTGGCCATGGGATGATATCTGAGAACATACAGACTGCAGAAGTGGAAACATCCTGGCTATCTCTTTGGTATTGCCCAGACTGAACAGATTTGCATCAACATCAGAGCTCTCTGCTACCATGCAGGCTACCCTCTCAGATACTTCTCTGCACACTCAGCCAGAACTGGAAAGATCAATGATGTGATCTGCAACTCCAAGCTCAAGGGGGAGCCAATCTCAGTGGGCCCTGCAAATGCCAGGATCATTGGCAACTACACTACCACTTCCAATGCCCTGAGGCTATACTTCAGAAGCCTGTCAGACAGGGCTGATATGCATGGTGAGCAAGTTGATTCCATGGACCAGCTCAAAGTGGAACAGCTTCATCCAGAGTATCAGGGCGAGCTGCTCCCTGTTGTCAGACCATATCACTTGGTCACAGCCAATACCTTGTCTGAAAACATGAGACAAGAACTGGTTGACATGGTCAATTGCCTCAAGTCAGACTCACCCACCAAGGTCACCATGGAGGGAATGACAGACAAGGAGATTCCTTCTCATATCTGGTGGACTCTGGTAAAATGAATGAGAGACTGTGACTACCTTGGCAACTCCACCTATGAAATTGGAAGGGCCATCAAGATAGGCATGGCCACAGATCATTTCAGAAGTGTTGGCAGGTGCTTGAGGTTCATGATGGCAACTGGTGAGCTCACCATCAACAAGCTCATCAAGTTGCCAGAAGATGCCATTCTTGAGGTCAGTGAACATGTGCTGATGTACTTCAGATTGCCCAGGCTCAACAAGGGAGACAAGAGACAGCTCATGGAGAGACCCAAGACCAAGTTTGATGCCTTGGAGTCAACCAACATCAAGCTTTACAACAAAGGACTCAAGAACAGGCTCCAAATTCGTACAGAGGGTATTGTCATGGTGGCATCCACACAGTACAATGCAACCAAGCTGACTGACAACCAGGTGGCCATGATAGAGCAAGCAAAGCAGAGTGGCCAGAATGTGGATGAGATGGCTTTCCATGAAGCAGGACCAGATGCCAAGGTGACAGATCAAGTCACTGCCTCAGTCTACGAATGATCTGGTGAAGAAGAGGAGGAGGAGGTTGCCAAAGCCACAGCAGCAATATATGAACCTTCTGATGAGGAAGATGAAGAGCCAGTTTGGGTCATGGGAGGAGGCCCCCAGTATGAGCCTTCTGATGAGGAAAATGAAGAGACACATCCTGCTGTTCCAAGGAGACCACCACAGAAGCCTGCATCTCCACAGCATGATGACATGGAGTCCTCCTCCTCTGAAGGAGATGAGTGCAGGGACAAAGGCTGGATGGATCCTGTGAATTCCACTGCTCTCTCTGGTGAGTCATGGGTTCCTTCCTCATCTGAGGTGGAGAGTGATGACAACAACTCTTCCCATTTTGCTTCATGCCTCCCCAAGATGATCCACATTCATGACACTGACAGTGAAGATGGTGCTGGAAAACCATCTGTCATCATCTCACCCTCCGCATCTCCTTTGAAGAGGCCACACAGGGCAACCAGGGATGCACCTCATGCCCAACACATTGCAACCATGTCAGTTGCTGCGACAATGAATGAGAACATGCAACAGACCATACGGAAGCAGCGCAGAAAAATAGAGAAGCTTGAGCAGAAGTGCACTAGCCTTGAAATAGCCAACACAGTGATGCAGGAGCACATGAAAGGATACACTTCTCTTCTCCAACAGATCTGGGTTCTCAAGATGTAAAAAGAGAAGTTGGAGAAAACCATTGCAGCGTTCCAAGGTGATGAAAGCAATGAAACCAGTGGCAGCTAGTTGCATTACCAACTAGCAGTACTTACCATCAATGTCTATCTGCATTCCACAATGTTTCCTTGTCTTAGCACCATCAGGTGATAGTGCTAGTGCACCTTGTTTTCATAGAGCATGTGCATGGGCTGGGGGATATGTGAGTATCACTTGTTGTGGCAGTGCAAGTCCTTCCCCCTCCTCACCCTGCAGTCAGCCATGTCATTGGACTGCAGCCATCCATACATGAGGGGTGGAATATGTGGGACTGGTCAGGCAACAAGGTAGTCCAAGTGGGATCAACATGAGTTGATTCTATTCAATCGTGATACTTTGATTGGGGGGTGCGGCAATAATGGATATCACGACAAAGTTGTACACCCGATTGCCAACAGACATTAAAGTTGTCGACTTCAGCATGTTCGTGGAGACATTCTTCCATCACAACATGAATCTGTCATGTCTGATGCAACATTCTTCTGCCACAACGTCAATCTGTCACACCTGCTGCGACATTCTCCACGTTTTCGTTTAGTATGTTGACTGCATTTGTTCGTTGGGGACCAAGATGGCATGTCTGTCTTGCACGAAACTCCACGATCGGTTGGGAAGTTTGATTCCTTCCATCTTGGGAGCAATTCACGTGTGTGGTTGGTGGTGGACGAATCCGCCATCGCGTGTTTTCTCGTGTTGTGTGTTTGTGTGTGTTTGTTCAGAACACACGCTCAACCATCAACAAACAAACATGAACACGGACGCGAGAAGCGGAAGTCAGCAACTCACTGCCGCGACGTCCGCATTGTGGCAGTAGTGATGACAAGCGTGTTTCATGCGTTGCCACAAGCCACCCAACACGCATCGCACCACACTCGTACCAGAAATCAACACGCATCCGTCACATCGCCAATCGCCGCTCACAACGAATCAACACCCATCACATTAATTGTCACAACTTGTCCAAAATGCAGCGTTGTCTCGCAGCATTGTCATCATCACTGTGATTGACCACCAGCACATTCAACTCTTCCAGCACCATGGTAACCATATCGGAGGCCCGCAGCTTTGAATTTGTGAGAATACCAGCCTGGGTCATACAATGTAGGCTCCATGATGCAGAAGTCTGTGCCATCTACAGATGTCATTGTTGTCGTTCCAGGTGGACAGCCTCTCTTTCGATCTTCGAAGCATATCTGGGATAGGATCAATACATATTAACATTGGCAAAGACAGAGGGTGTGTGAGATAATGCATGCAACTCATCCATTTCATTGTGAGTGTTACAGTTCCGTTGTCAATGTTCCAAAGTTGTGCTACTTACAAGTTCACAGCTGAGGAGCCCCAATGCACGAAGAATAATCCATGTCCACTTCTGTACAGTTTTGACATCCTTTCCGGTTTGTCCTGCCAGCACGCCCCATGTTGGATATTGTTTGAGGAACATGAGAGCGCACAACAGGTGATTCATAGTGGCATTCCAAGGTAGCAAGTCCTCCTCATTCAGTGCCTCCCCTGCCATTGCGGCCACTTTTGTGTGGGTTCCAAAGTTGCTTTGGAAGCATGCTTGCACACCATATGATGGTTGAGTCTGGGGTCTAGTGCCAACTGCTCGTCCCAGAAGCTTCATTTCCTTGTGTGCAATAGCTGCCTCGGTTGTCTCCCTGGCCATTTTCTTGTGTCTTGTTATGCCAAAAGGATGGAGGACAAAATCATGGTATCCACAAGCACAACATCCAAATTGGCAGGAGAGAAAGAGATGAAAACAGTCAGGGCAAGTGCTACTAATATTGACTAGTACTGAACAGAAAACAACATGGACCATTCTGTGTGTTATTTGGCTGGCTATCTGTGTTGGTTTGGACTTGCACACAGAAAACTGGCATACACAGACACTGATGGAGATTGGACTGTTGTGTCGAACACCGCATGAACAATTTGCCTGTTCGATGTTGTTGATGTTGAGTCTGTCTCGTCTTTGTCGCGCTCGTACAACAAACCAGTGATGGAGCACAGCGCTGGTCGTACTACATAGTCAGACACACAGCCACACAAGTAGAATCGAACAGGCTGGATCACACCAAACCGAAAACAACCGGCATGCACAGAGACACTGAGGGAGATTGGGCTGCTGTGTCGAACACTGCATGTGCCATCTTCGACTGGGTATGCCGCGCTTGGACCAGGACATTCCTTTGTTCTATTTCGCGTTCGGATCGTGGAACACGGACTTGCTCATGTTGTCACGTCTTGCGCTGACTGGATCGAAACAGTGTTTCTCCTGTATTGCCTGGAGCGCATTGGCCCCACATGCTGGTCGGTGTGAACGCACATTGCAAAGTTGAACGGTTGGCGACACGAGGCGCCATGCACTGGGGATGTTGCTGTGGTGGTTGCCGTTTCAGACAGACACCTTCAGGAAAATTGGTAAAATCAACGACATATCGCATTTATTAGCCCTTTCTCATCCCATTTTGGCGTATGTTCGAGACTATTTAATGCCTTTTGCGTCGATTGGGACATGAAAAACGAAATTTAGACTCAAATTTGTAGCGTTTTGTACACTTCATGCCACTATTGGAGATATCAGCGTCTTTGGGACGATTGTGTTGCGGATTAGTGGGAATGTGCTGAACCGTTGTTTCCAACCTGTCCCTACGAGGGCGTATTTAACCAATGCAACCAAATGTCCCATCCTCCATGGTCTTTTCACGACATTCGGAAACTTCCACCACCTCTGCTTCGGAATGTGACATTGCGACTCGCTCGTCCTCTATTCGTGAGGTGGGATTTTGCCGCCCCAATGAATTTGATAATCAGCAATTACACACAGGACAAGAGGGGAGCACCAAACACTGCACTTACGACGCCGCCTGGGTGATCAATCCAATAGGTGAAGTTGGAGATGTTTGGTGTATTTGGTTGTTGCTAAGTTAGTGTGTCAATTGATGATTGAGTAAGGATTATGAGATGATGATCTCCTATTTCTAATGATG
Source organism: Craspedostauros australis (assembly GCA_026770025.1). Lineage (NCBI taxonomy): Eukaryota > Bacillariophyta > Bacillariophyceae > Mastogloiales > Achnanthaceae > Craspedostauros > Craspedostauros australis. The sequence continues at coordinate 17,344 of JAMXDE010000076.1, read as the reverse complement.
GTGCCTAATGCACGGTTGCTAACGTGCTGCTCGATTACCTCGTGGTTTCTCTCGCAGTCTTTTCTAAGACATTGCCCAAGATGGCATGTTGATCTACACGATACTCCGTGTTATTCTCGCCTTTGGGTCTTTCTTCATCTCTCCTGGTCTTGCCTAATCTTGATCTCTGTTTGATCACATATGGATTGATCCGTCTACGTCGACAAGGTGCATGCATCACCTCTGACGATGTTGTTCTGGACCCTAAGTATTGTTGCCACGTGCTCGATGATGCACTCGGCATGGCTAGACAGGTCAGTGTACCATGACTAAAACATAATCTCGATTCCGAGGATCACAATGACCGATCCTCTGACGTCATACGATGATGTCAGTGCCTACGTCATGTTCGATGACCGTAGTGACCGAATATCAATCGTGTATCAAGACTCACTCGACTATACTCTCAAATCGAGTCGAATCAAAAAATAGTGAATCACGTTTCAGTCATGGGAGATGGGTACCTAATTTCGATCTAGATGTTGATACTCCCCTATAGTCGGGAGTCTTGTTCATCCACCCAGAGTCTCTCCTTTCCAGAACAGAAGCGGCCTCACTAACGGCCAGTACTTCGCCCATGGAAGGAACTTGGTCATGACGTCGGCTACGTTTTCCGTTCCGTCTATCTTGTAGAAATGCAGGATCTTCGCAGCTACTGCGGCACGCACGCGGTGGTACGCCAATGCGTTGTGTCGTTTGGACAACACACTGTTTGGGATGGTGGAGGATGTGATCACGCTCTGGTTGTCTCCGAACATCCAGGCAGGTCCGTCCAGTGGAATCCCCATGGCACGAAGAGTGAGGCGCATCGCAATCACTTGCTCTGTTGCCTGTCTTGCCGCTACGAATTCCGATCCATAGGTTGCAGTCTCGACGGTGGTCTGGCGTTTGCTGAACCATTCGATGGGTGTCTGGTTGAGCAGATGGAGAACACCAGTTGCAGATTTGCCTGTCACTTTGCAGTGCATGAGATTGGCATCTACAAACGTCGTCATACGAACTGCCTTGCCCTTGGGTGTTGGATCGTCGTCCGCGGTCTCCTCTTCGGCATCACCATACACAGAGTACATCCATTCATGGTCAGGAACCTTAAAGAAGCGCTCGTGATCTGGAATCCCCGTTCTGAACCTGATGGCGGCGTCAGAACGCTTTCGGAGGTATCCATACACACGTTTAGCACGGTCCATGTGACCAATCCTGGGTTGAGCTCTGAATCTAGACAAAGTCATCACAGCTGCAGCAATATCAAACCGTCCCAATGTGATGCACCATTGAAGGGCGCCGATGAGTGATTGAAACTGTCTGGTCTCTACAGGGTTTAGTTCACGTGATGTGTCTAGCTCGGGGGCGTCGTTGTGTTCCATGGGACTGGTGTAGGTCCGTGGAAGCTCCCCATGCGCCTGTTCGTAATTCGCCAGCATCCGTTTGATGTAAGATTGCGGGCTCATAGTCAGGGTTCCGTCTTTGTCACGGTCGAAGTCTGCGCCGAGGTGATACTTGATTGGTCCTACACCTTTCAACTTGTACTTGTACTTGTTGATAAGCGTGTCGAAGAATGACTGTGGGTCTTCCATGACGGCCATCAGATCATCTACGTACACACAGATGTATTCCCAGCATCTACCAGCATCCCTCATCCACACATCCGGGTCAGCCTTGCACTGAAAGAACTTCATGTCGCGGAGTGTGTCGGCCAGAGACTCGTGGAATCGAGCACCAGACGTGCGTAGTCCGTAGAGCGCTTTCACAATGATCATCATGTGACCAGCAAACTCTTGGAACTCAGGACCAGCTATGAAACAGATCTTTTCTTTTGTGTAGGCTTCTAGATAGGCATTACCAATATCACCCACCATGGGCTTGAGGTTGTTGAGTTCTGCAGCAAGCAGTGCAATCCTGAATGATCTGAGATTGACTACTCCAGCATATGCCATATCCTTACACGGGTCTGTCAAGTGGCCTCCTGCTACGCATCTTGCCTTGTGCCAAAGATCGTGCTTCACATCGTACACCCAGAGGAGCTTGATCTGCTTGTATCCATCTGGTTTCCGAGCGTTCTTTCCAAGATCCTTGAACGTGCCATACTCTTGGAGCTGATCCATTTCTTTTCTCTCAGCATCTACCCACTTGGAGTTGCCGTTCTTCTCATCAAGCTGGCGGGCTTCCTTCCCGTTCCGTGGAACTTGAACACCAAACTTGAAGATAGGACCTTGTGCACGAGCTTTGCGTTTACTAGCATTGATAAGACGATTGAGTTTCTTCTTTCTCTTTGCTAGTTTACGGAATCTTTTCCAGCCAGGCAGACCGAGGAGGTTGTTGTCTGCGGCGTACTTTGCACAGGATACAGGGTCGTCTTTGGCGATCACGTCCAGTGGTTCCATGGTCACACTGCCATCCTCCCATTGTACCTTTACATTGTAGGAGGAACCGTTGTACTTGATGTGACTGGAGTGGAATGGGCCTTCATGACCGGTGATGGCTTTGAAAACGCACATCTCCCCGTCGCCGATCTCCTGTTCGTGCTGCTGTTCGATGATGTCAGCTAAATCCGTGTACGCGATGAGCTCTTCCGTGTCGTCGTCGCCATATGCGATGAGCATCTTGATGTTGTCATGGTTGGCTGCGTCTCCGTCCTTGATCTTGCGGATCACTCGAGCTCTCCACTTGAGGCCATCCTGTTGATGGAGGAAGGTCAATCCGAGCAGCTCATCAGGACTGAACTTGGGGACTTTGACTACACCTAGATCTGATTCTCCATGTGATGTGGCTACCAGGTCAGATAGTGCATGCACAACAGGTTGTCTAGCTTTAGGTGTGCTGCCACTGTCGAAATCGTCTGGATTTTCGGTTTCGCTAGCTTCGTCACCCACGTTACCATCCTCCCCAGAATCAAGCAGGGGGTAGTCTGCCCGTAGGTTTCGCGCGTCATCAGATACACGTCGGATGCTTGAGCGTGGCAACAGCCGTTGCGTTGCGTCATCTAGTACCCAGAACGTCAGTTCGTCACCCTTGTGCTCGCATGGTCCAGCCCAGCGCCCACGTCGTTCCTGCGTGGTGCCAGGGAAGGCAGCGTTCCCAACCTTGTAGTACACCGGCTCCCACCAGTGGAAGTTGAGATACTTGCTCACGTCGGGACGTTGGCCAGTGGCGGCTTGGATGGGTGTGATGTGACCGGCCGTGGACTGTGACAGATGGTTGAGCAGTCCCACGACGTACAAGGTGCAGATGAGCCAGAACCTGGCAGGGGTGCCAGTTCGGTCCATGATGCCGTTGGTGGTGCGCTTGATATCCTGGATGCGTCGCTCGACAGGATTCTGATGTTGGTGGTGTGGTTTGGACTGGTGGTCTGCGATGCAGTACTGCCGGAGGATGTCCTTCATCTTGCCCCCGATCTGCGCCGTGGCGTTGTCGGACATCAACACGTCCATGGCACCATGCTCCCGAATGAAGTCTTGGACAACATGGGGAACATGGGACTCGCTTGCCAGAGGGTACGCCGCTGTGAGGCGCGTGTTGGATCCTACAAACACCTGTACCATGGTACATCCACCGTGTCCGGGGACTCCATCATGATGAGCAGGCGTGTCAGAGAACAACGTGTCCATGGAAACAACATCGTGTAGTCGGTTGACATTGGCTGCGGGGAATCTAGACTTATAGTGTTTACGCATGGGATAACGCTCAGACATGCGGTACCACTGGGTAGTACATGCAAGAGTGTCACGCACGCGGTCTGCTGGAATCCACCCGAAGTACGGCCGTAGCGCATGGAAGTTGGGCGCTTTACCCACGATGTTGCGTGGTCCGGCCTTGGTTGCCTCCTCCCCATCCCCGAACGTAGCAGCGGATTGAACGTACTGAACGCACTTGGAGATGGTGATGTCGATGTCGTTGTCGTCATCCTCGCCGCGTTCGGTTGCGGGGACGTTGTCCAGATCAGCCTCCCCGTCCAGGACAGATGGGTCCCACTCTTGGTCGGAGGTGAAGAACACGTGTGGCAGATCGTCTAGCTCTGCCTGAGTTGGCTTGTGCATGTCCATGTATGCGAGGCCTTGACGCACGGTGAGTGGGATGATGAATCCGTCTGGCGTGACGATGGTCTGCCGACCGCCAGGGAGGTTCTTGGGTCGCTCATTGACATCCAGTCCAAACGCCGCGAGTTGGTTGGCAGAATGGATGGTGCGCCCTTTCCCGTAGTTGGCGTACTGATGGAACCAACCGATCACCGGCCCTGAGGTGGTCTGGATGGCAGCGGTGGCTGTGACCAGCGCCAGATCCTTGATCTCTGCGTCACCGATTCCAGAAACATCAGCACGGTTGGACGTGGACTCCATCACCAGCATGTCATCACCAACGAGACCGCCGTTCGCACCTCCATCCACCAATGCGCCTTGCACAGTCACGTTCGTGTTGTTGAACTTGTACGATACGTTCGTGTGAGACAGGGTGTAGGTGCGACCGTCAATGACGAGGGTAGTCGGCGGACTCCCGGACGCGCTAGACATGGCATTGGAAAGCATACGGTTGATTGCTGTTCCTGTGGTAGAACTAGACTCGTTATTGTTACTACCATTGTCGTTGGTCTGAGTGTCCTGTTGGTCGTTCTGGTTGGATGTGGATCCACTGCGGTTGGTGTTGTTGGCGGAACGCCTAGGCTTGTCCTTCTTACCACGTCCAGACTTGGCTCGCCGGGCTTGGAGGAAGTCGCTGCGTTGCTTATCCGACAGCTTCTGGAACTCCTCTCGCGGCAGCCGTTCTCGCGTCTCCTTGCTGTAGTCCTTGTTGGGCTTCCAGAGATTGGGTCCGTCGTCCTTATCCTTCCCGCGTTGCTTGCGCTGGTCGGTGTTGTTGACCTGGCGCGGCGGCTTTGGCTTGTTGGCGTCGTGGCCATCGAGTTGGACAGCGTACGAACGGACGAGCTCAACGAGGGTATCGAACTCCATGGTGGTCGTGGTTGTGCCGGGTGAGTAGGCCAGGATCGCGGTCTGCAGGTAGTCAGTCTGGAAGATAGACTGGTACAGCGCCTTGTCGGCCTCGATGGCGTTGGTCAACCACTCCTTCTTCGTTGCGTCGTCGATCGGATCGTCCCGCAATGCCTCGAGTTCGTGCACCTTGTGTTGCCACAGGTCCAGGAACTGCTCACGAGTCTTGCGCCACTGCTTGTCCAGCTTGAACTTGATGATGTCGTCGCGGATGCGTCGGATGGTGTTGACCGCAGTAGCACCAGTGGTGTACTCGCGAACCAGCATGCAGTAGACAGCTTGGCCGTCACAGATCGACTCGTACGGAGTGACACACTTCCTACTCTTCGTGGTCTGCAGGTTGGATACAAACATGTTGAACAGGAAGGTGGACTGCACTTTGAAGAGCTCGGCTTGTTCATCAGACGGGACGTAGTCAGTATCGAGAACATTGGAGATGCCATGAGCAGCAGCGGTGGCACGCAGACGACGATGGAACGTAGCGAAGTACTTGTCATCAGACAACTTTGGGTAGTCGCTAATGTTACGCTTGATGCTACGGTTGAAATCTGTGGCGAGGTCGCGTCCAGTCTTCTCCGTTGGTTCGGTCTTCGTTGGTTCGAAGGGGAATGCGCTGGTGGTTCCATCGGGCATGGCAGCTGAGGATGCGGGCGAGGGTGTGAACGTCCGGGCGACATACTCCATGTACGAAGCTTGGTTGAGTTCCCGCCATGTCTCTGCAGTGGGATTAGGTTGAACACTGAACCAGCCAATGACATTTATGAATTTCCGGATTGCTACCTTAGACAGTTGGGCTACGTAGTCGGATCCTGGATCAGGCACCTGGATGGTGACGTCCATATCGAGCATGTCTTCGCGATGGAGCGAAGCGAAATTCATGATGGTTTGGATCTCTTCGTTGTGCAAGATAAGCCATTCATTGGATGAGTCGTCATATCCGAGAACGCTGAGGACGTGCGCCAGGATGGGGTCGTTGATTGGGATTGCGTTGGGCATCGTGTAGTTGAGCGTTGCGATGATGTGGTCGTTGGTCCAATTTGCTAATATTATCGGACGAGTATTTTCCCGCAGCTCCCAGGAAAGTGGTCACACTTGGAAATGACTGCGCCGTCCGCTGTGATGTCGAAACGTTCGCCAGAATGTGACCGTGAATTTCTGCGCTTGTCGGAATTCGTCGGGAATGGAAGTGTTGCCGGATGCAAAGCGCCAGTGATGGCGAAGGCGTTACCGGTAGCACGTTGTCACGAGTGGACTGCGGTTAATCCGTGCGCGCTGTCTCGAATTGTGACTGACTGACGGATGGAAGGCCAGACGGGACCGTGTGAATTTCCCGATTGATGAACGCGAAGATGACCGTGCTTAATCCGAGGCGAAGGATGACCGATGGAAAAATGTCAACCAGGACCGTGTGAATTTCCCGTTTGGGTGATGTGTTGGCGCGCGACCCGAAGTCGGATGAATGACTGGAACGGCGAAGGAGTTGTGGGCCGGTGATGACGCGCCAGTGATTGTACGAACTGAAGGAATTCGTAGCCAATCAGAAGGTGGACTGAGCGCAAATGGCTGTTGTTGATGAAGCGATTGTTTGTTTTGTTGGTCTTGAAACGATGAAACGTCGCGGATGGATTGCGCGTTGGATGGCCCTGCCCGTTCGGATTTCGTCTCCCCGAACGCCGTGTTCTTGCGCTTGTTCAGCTGTGCTCCACCAGGATGTGGTGCACCTTTGGTTTCACCCAGTTGGACCTTCGATCCAATCCGTGCCTCCTTTGAGTGCCACGAACCAGCTTGCTATACGTCTTTTAGATCTGGCAGCAGCTTGCCCGATGTACCTGATACTAACAGGATTTTGCACGCTAATGAGCGCGGTGCCCCCCCAGGTGCCAGCAACTGCTTTGATTCACCTGGTTCCACCACTCGCGTTTTCGTCCAGCGTATACCTGCCTTCCGGTGTCGTTAGACTCACTTGTGTGATATTGCTATCAGCACAATGCTAGCTTTACGGGTTGCTTCCGCGGTATCTCTACCGATCACGTTTCTTCCCCAGTCAAGGGCAGACGCTAGTCTGGTTAGCAGTTATCTCTGCGTCCCTTTTGGACGTTAACCGATCTCAAGTACGGCTTAGACTTAGTGTTAACGACTGACCTGGTCGCGACAACTCACGGTGAGATTGCCGATAGGTTTCAGAGGGCCTTTGCGCTCCAAGTTTTTACGTGTATCTTGCTTCACGGGCTTTCACCTTTGTCGATGCTGACCAGGCCAAGTGTTTACGTGTGACTTGCTTCACGGGCTTTTACACCTTTGTCTTTTAGCTGACCAGCTATCGTAAGTAACGCAGTGATGCGGAACTTGGTTGTTGGAATGAATTACTCCGCCTGCGATATTCGCAACAGCGGGTGAGCCTTTCTGCACTTTAGCAGGGCAAAGCGGGTGTGGCGGCACGTAGCAATCTGCACACACGAGCAATTGGGTTCGTCGTCACGAACGCGTTGGGCCTTTCTTGGGCCGGAATCAAAGGAAGGGGACAGCGTGATGTCACCAGGGCATGCGCAGCACTTCAGGTTGCTTTCACTCTCACGATAGAGACTTGCGACTGTTAATCTGATAATCAGCAATTACACACAGGACAAGAGGGGAGCACCAAACACTGCACTTACGACGCCGCCTGGGTGATCAATCCAATAGGTGAAGTTGGAGATGTTTGGTGTATTTGGTTGTTGCTAAGTTAGTGTGTCAATTGATGATTGAGTAAGGATTATGAGATGATGATCTCCTATTTCTAATGATGGTGCCTAATGCACGGTTGCTAACGTGCTGCTCGATTACCTCGTGGTTTCTCTCGCAGTCTTTTCTAAGACATTGCCCAAGATGGCATGTTGATCTACACGATACTCCGTGTTATTCTCGCCTTTGGGTCTTTCTTCATCTCTCCTGGTCTTGCCTAATCTTGATCTCTGTTTGATCACATATGGATTGATCCGTCTACGTCGACAAGGTGCATGCATCACCTCTGACGATGTTGTTCTGGATCCTAAGTATTGTTGCCACGTGCTCGATGATGCACTCGGCATGGCTAGACAGGTCAGTGTACCATGACTAAAACATAATCTCGATTCCGAGGATCACAATGACCGATCCTCTGACGTCATACGATGATGTCAGTGCCTACGTCATGTTCGATGACCGTAGTGACCGAATATCAATCGTGTATCAAGACTCACTCGACTATACTCTCAAATCGAGTCGAATCAAAAAATAGTGAATCACGTTTCAGTCATGGGAGATGGGTACCTAATTTCGATCTAGATGTTGATAGAATTGTCCGATCCTGGATGGTCTTTTCACGACCTTGCGAGTCATCGGCAACCACTGGTGCGGAATGCGCTGTGGCATTTTCCTCCTTCTCAACTCACGAGGGTGTGGTTCGCCCCTACAGCTGACTGTCGAATCCTGCATGGCCTTTCCGCTACCTTGTGAGACCACGACCAATGACGATGGTTGTCACATGGCGACCCGTTTGCGCCAGGTCCTGTGCATGCGCATGACCAGACAGAAACGCATCCGCATCGCGGCGGAGCACACGACTGTGCTGTTTGGTTTCAACACAAACGAAGGATGGGAGAAACAAAGGAGCCCACATGAACGCAGCAGTACGCGCCATTACACCCACAGCAGTGTTACAACACGACAACTACAGTCGCGACGTCCACCAAAACGGCCATACATCCTGTCCAAACGAGTCGATGATCCCACAAAAACAAAATCGCAAAACTCAGAACACAACACAACACAACACGACGCACCACAACACGACGCACCACAACACAACACAACACGACGCACCACAACACGACGCACCACAACACGACGCACCACAACACGACGCACCACAACACGACGCACCACAACACGACGCACCACAACACAACCCACCACAACCCAACCCACCACAACCCAACCCACCACAACCCAACCCACCACAACACAACCCACCACAACACAACCCACCACAACACAACCCACCACAACCCAACCCACCACAACACAACCCACCACAACACAACCCACCACAACAGAGCCCACCACAACAGAGCCCACCACAACAGAGCCCACCACAACAGAGCCCACCACAACAGAGCCCACCACAACAGAGCCCACCACAACAGAGCCCACCACAACAGAGCCCACCACAACAGAGCCCACCACAACAGAGCCCACCACAACAGAGCCCACCACAACAGAGCCCACCACAACAGAGCCCACCACAACAGAGCCCACCACAACAGAGCCCACCACAACAGAGCCCACCACAACAGAGCCCACCACAACAGAGCCCACCACAACAGAGCCCACCACAACAGAGCCCACCACAACAGAGCCCACCACAACAGAGCCCACCACAACAGAGCCCACCACAACACAACCCACCACACCACACCAGAACGCACCAGAACGCACCAGAACGCACCAGAATGCACCAGAATGCACCAGAATGCACCAGAACGCAACTCACAACGTGACGCAACAGAACGCAATATAACACACCGCAACAGAACACACCGCAACAAAACACAACTCGACGCAACAGAACACAACACAACACGACGCAACAGAACACAACACAGCACGACGCAACAGAACACAACACAACACGACGCAACACAATGCAACAGAACACAACACGACGCAGCCACAACACAAATGATAATCAGCAATTACACGCAGGACAGGGCACCAAACACTGCACTTACTACGCCGCCTGGGTGATCAATCCAATAGGTGAAGTTGGAGATGTTTGGTGTTTGTTGTTGTTCTAAGTTAGTTGTAGTCAATTGATGATTGAGTTTGGATTATGAGATGATGATCTCCTATTTCTAATGATGGTGCCTAATGCACGGTTGCTAACGTGCTGCTCGATTACCTCGTGGTTTCTCTCGCAGTCTTTCCCAAAACATTGCCCAAGATGGCATGTTGATTTACACGATATCCCGTGTTATTCTTGCCCTTGGGTCTTTCTTCATCTCTCCTGGTCTTGCCTAATCTTGATCTCTGTTTGATCACATATGGATTGATCCGTCTACGTCGACGAGGTGCATGCATCACCTCTGACGATGTTCTTCCGGATCCTAAATGTTGTTGCCACGTGCTCAATGATGCACTCGGCTTTGCTAGACAAGTCAGCACACCATGACTAAAATATAATCTCGATTCCGAGGATCACAATGACCAATCCTCTGACGTCATACGATGATGTCAGTGCCTACGTCAGGTTCGATGACAGTAGTGACTGAATATCAATCGTGTAATCAAGACTCACTCGACTATACTCTCAAATCGAGTCGAATCAAAAAATAGTGAATCACATTTCAGTCATGGGAGATGGGTACCTAATTTCGATCTAGATGTTGATAACAAACACACAACACCTCACACCAACGCACACACAACAACAACACAACAATGGTGGGCTCTGATGTCCGCTTTTACAAAGATGGGCCTGATGCGGCTGCCTTGATGAAGGCACTAATTGACGACCCAACAAAATGGAACTGGGAGGCAGAACGTCTGCGTCTCCACCATTCATTTCTATGCAAGTATGATTCCAAAAAAATTGGTCAGACTCTACGTGACTTCAAACGAAGTTTGGTCAAAAAGAACTTGTTCCACAGTAAGTGCACATGTGGTTGAAGCAGTTCCGTGTCGATGTGTGTGCTGAAGTCTCTGTTCTCTGACCACCATGTGATCAAGCATCATTTGCGTACAACATCGCCATTCCACCCACGTCTCACCCATTGCCTTTCTCTGTTTGTGGTACACACCAACATGTGTGGTTTGCACATTGCAAATGCAAAAAAGTGGATGGCCAGCCCCATCAGATCTCTCAATCAAAGCTTGGATCCAAGCTCCTTCCACTTGACAACATGGACACCACGACATCCACCTCTGACAACCACAACCACAGCAACAACGTCTCCAACACATAAAGAGAACTAACAAGGAGCATAGTCACAGCCATGCAGCAAGAATCAGAAGTCCACGCCGTCGCAACCACCAGAGGGCACTCAAGCACTCAAGCACTCAAGCACACCCCAGCTTCAACCCCATGCTGCAGAGGATACTGACAGCAGTGTCCAGAGCATGTCGGATGCTTCAAGCCATGATTCCGATGTTGTGGACAGTGGCTCCGACCACGACATTGGATATGTTGGAGTGAAACTTGAGCCAGTGTCGCCCCCCACACAAGGTCCCACCCAGTGGCCCCATCACTGCAAGGTTTCAACGTTTCTTCAACCTTCCAGAGGAGCAACGTGTCACACAGTTCCGCAAATTTCGTCGAACCATAGAGGTGTTCCACACAACACAAGTGTGGAGGCCTCCTGGTAAGAAGAATCGGATGATTGGTGTGGACTTCCACATGCCAGCCTGCATCACCAAACGTGATGCGACTGTCACAATTGAGAGCCGAAAGGTTGGCAGCGTACCCTGCATGTTCCTTGTCCTCATCTACAAACCACCAGAGGCTTTTGGAAAAGATGGGAGCATTGTTGATGTCATGCTCCCGCATCTCTGAAGTCATGGGGCTGCTGGACTTGAGGAGGTGAGGCCTCACAATGGGCTGAAGCTTCCCCTTGAGTTCTGGATGCAGCTGCTCAACTGTCAGTTCTGACATGTCGTCAATCTGACCCACATACATGTCAGCTCGGTCGGAGAGACTGCGGAAGTAGAGGTGCATTGCATTGGAGGTGGTGGTATAGTCCCCAATGATGCGAGCATCGGCATCACCAGAGGATATTGGCAGTTTGTGTAACTTGGCCTTGCACATTTCATCATTGATGCGGCCTGTGCGAGGCGAGTGGGCAGAGAAGAACCTCTTGGGATACCCCGCAAGAAGGCAGAGATTGCTTGTGATGTTGTTGATCCTTTCAGTGCTTGCAACTCCAAAGAGCTTGTCCGGATGCTTCCAAAGCTGGTTTCTGTGGCTTTTGAGGAACCTTGCCATTGCCACTGAAGCTTCCTCGGCTAGTACAGCCTCTCGCGGTGCCATGTCTGTTTCAGCCTTCTTCTGGGAGGCAAAGTAGATGATGTAGCGCTTGGTATTGTGGTCATACTTTGGCCATTTCATTTCCTTGTCCACTGCAGCCTTTCCTCCTGCACCTGTCTCAAAGAGGAAGTAGAGAAGAGCAATGTCACGGTACCCATTTGGTGTTGGGTGTGTCGCAAGCTGTAGACGCCGGACGTCAGGGAGGGTGATTGACTCTGCTCGTTGCACGTTGTGTGATGGCCTGATGCAGATCCGCTTGAGGTTCGTGCAAACGATGGCAAAGTGTTCAGAGTTCTCTCCAAGCTGCTTGAGGCCCGCAGCCACGTTGTAGATGTCGGTCCAACCCTTGAAGCGTTGAGTGATCTCATGGAAGGCCATCCGGGCACCCTTGGCCATGATGGTCAGCAGGCTTAATGTTGGTACATGATAGAGTACCACCCAGGTGATGTAGAGTGCCAGACAGGAACCCAATGCATCATTGGGGAACATTGTCTCCCATGTTTGCTGCTTGGTGAAGTCCACAGGATCCCGGTTGGGATTGTTGTCTGCTCGATGGTCTTTGAAGACAATATCTTCCCAGTCGTTGTGCTCAAAGAAGTCATCAATCAGCTTGCGCATCCTGTGGAGTTCTTGCTTCTCCTTGGGGCGCAAAAAGATTTGTGGATCAACTCTCACCATGTTGAAGAAGCCAAACATGGTGTGAGTGTCTGGAAAGAGATCATCCAGCAACTCATGCATGATATCATCATCCCTTGGGTTGGCATTGTTGGCTTTTTCAGCCATGTTGGCATTGGTGTTGCGGTCAGTCATGGTGTGATGTACTGTGCTGTGATATGCCGTGTTGTTTTTTGTGCTTGTGTTTGTGTTTGTGTTGTGATACAACTTGGTGTGGCTTGTTGCGATATGTTGTGATGTGTTCCAGTGTGGTGTATTGCAATGGTGGTTCAGCTAGGATCAGCTTTGCTTGTTGAGGGTGACAGATCAATGGAGTGGCTCACGGTCAATCTCCTGTTGATGGGGCAAGTGATTCTGGCTCACACAGGTGATGCAATTGGTTTGTCTTTGCTTGTTGTGGGCGAGAGATCGATGCAGGGGATCGCAGTCAATCTCCTGTTGATGCTCAAGTGATTCCAGCTCGCAAGGGCGATGCAATTGGTCTGTCTTTGCTTATTGTGGGCGAGAGATCGATGGAGTGGCTCACAGTCAATCTCCTGTTGATGGGGCAAGTGATTCTGGCTCACACAGGTGATGCAATTGGTCTGTCTTTGCTTGTTGTGGGCGAGAGATCGATGCAGGGGATCGCAGTCAATCTCCTGTTGATGGGGCAAGTGATTCTGTGTTGGGAATCACAGATACTACAAAACTGCATGAAGATCAGCAGCAAGTTAATGGCACACCGAATGAAGATCAGCAGCATGTCAGTAGCACACGACATGAAGACAATTGTAAAAGTGGAACAATGAATGTAGAGTATGAATGCAAAAGTGGAGATGGGAAATTGTGTGACAAGATGGAAATCTTGGTCTCATAATTTGCCATCGAGAACAACAAACAAGAACAACAACAAAACAAAATAAAAATACAGCACAATTTGTGTGAAACAAGGACTCTCAATTTACGCCAAGTGGATTTCTTAACACACTTCGAAGTGGCAGAAAAGAAACCACTTCAGGACAGACAAGATCAGCCCAAGACAGTTGGAAGCTGAGCAGGGATTGTAACTGAACTGACATCAGTACAGATCCAGAACGAGAGAGAGAGAGAGAGACAGTCACATCTGAATTGATCTGAATACAAGATCAGACAACAGGAAAGAGGAGTACCCAAGAGAAGCTGGCACTTCACTGAAAACAAGTCAGTGAGACAAAGAGAAGCAAGCAATCAACTGAACAAGTCAGTGAGCAAGCAGGAGGTAAAGAATCGAAGCAAGACTGCAAGTGATCAACACCATGACGACTGAAGCATCTACGACAGGAGAAACATCTCTCTGTGTGATTCTATTCGATGGAAAGCAGGATGGTTGGCGTTACTGGGAGATGCGCTTCATGGCGAAGGCATCATCGCTGGACCTGGACGACATCTACCTTGGGATCGATGAAATCCCAATTGCAGCGATGGTGAAGCTCTCAGCATCAACAGCAGAGACCAAGGCGGACTACAAGAGGGCAAAGAAGGCCTTCAACTTCTTGCTGATGTGTATCGACGCTTCAACTGATGCCGGAAAGGTAGCCGCAGAGATCTTCAACAACTCACGAAACAACGACCATCCAACCGGCAACACGAAGCAGGCTTGGGACAGCCTCCATCCAGTATCAAGCCATCCCAGCTTGAGTCCATCCAATATCAAGCCATCCCAGCTCGTCTCCGTCCAGTATCAAGCCATCCCAGCTTGTGTACAGTCACCACTGACCATCCCAGCTTGAGTTCATCCACCTTCATCCCTACCACCCTGGAACCAGCCAGGTTGCTTCTATCCAATAGCAACCAACAGGCACATTTCAATCCAGAAGTCATCATGGCACAACAAAACAACACTGCCACTATGGATGTCACTGATGTGCCACCAGACCAGAGGCTTCCAGGTACAGATGATATGCTCAACTTCTTCAATACAGTGATGCAAAATCCTCAGATGTATCTCACACCCAAGGAGAAACAAGAGCTGAACAGAATGGAGAAGCTAGTGGATGCTTTCTTCGTTCACACCAGTCAAGAAGATGAAGACCAACCAGATGACAGGCCAGACCACGACCCAGCCAGAGAACCAATGGACTTCACCCTACATGAGACCTGGGAGGCAGTGTTCCCTGGAGATTACCTGGGAGCTTGCCTTTCCCTGTACATCACATGGGCTGTTCTCTACAGGGTTCCAACCATCAGCCTCCACACCATTGTGGCCAAGGATGCAAGGAGGGCTTATAATGAGATCCACAAGAGGTTCCCCTCCTGGAGCAATATCCACAACGCAGCTACAGGGCTCACGGCACTGTCTGAAAGCTCATCTACATTCTCCATCATCTACCACAACCTCAAACGAATCAACATCAGACCAGCCCAGAATGTCCAGAGATCAGAGCCCCTCACTTGACCAGACATCATGAGGCTCCAACAAGCTGCACCACCCACCCCAACTGGTTGCAGGGATATTGCTTTGCTCTTCTTCCTATTTGAAACTGGAGCAAGAGGCAAGGCAGCAGTCGGCAAGGCTATGAAGTGGCCATCCTACAACAAGACCACCAAGCAGTATGTGATCTATTTCAAATCACAGAAGAGAGCTGAGACAGACATGACCCCCAGGGAGGCAGTGCTGAGTGTTGAAGCCTCAGTGGCCATGAGGAGGTATCTCAGGGCATACAGCATGCAGAAGTAGAAGCATCCAGGCTACCTGTTTGGAGTTGCAAACACTGAAACAATCTGCAACAGCCTTGCTAAGCTGTGCTACCATGCAGGCTACCCTCTCAGATACTTCTCTGCACACTCAGCCAGAACTGGAAAGATCAATGATGTGATCTGCAACTCCAAGCTCAAGGGGGAGCCAATCTCAGTGGGCCCTGCAAATGCCAGGATCATTGACAACTACACTACCACTTCCAATGCCCTGAGGCTATACTTCAGAAGCCTGTCAGACAGGGCTGATATGCATGGTGAGCAAGTTGATTCCATGGACCAGCTCAAAGTGGAACAGCTTCATCCAGAGTATCAGGGCGAGCTGCTCCCTGTTGTCAGACCATATCACTTGGTCACAGCCAATACCTTGTCTGAAAACATGAGACAAGAACTGGTTGACATGGTCAATTGCCTCAAGTCAGACTCACCCACCAAGGTCACCATGGAGGGAATGACAGACAAGGAGATTCCTTCTCATATCTGGTGGACTCTGGTAAAATGAATGAGAGACTGTGACTACCTTGGCAACTCCACCTATGAAATTGGAAGGGCCATCAAGATAGACATGGCCACAGATCATTTCAGAAGTGTTGGCAGGTGCTTGAGGTTCATGATGGCAACTGGTGAGCTCACCATCAACAAGCTCATCAAGTTGCCAGAAGATGCCATTCTTGAGGTCAGTGAACATGTGCTGATGTACTTCAGATTGCCCAGGCTCAACAAGGGAGACAAGAGACAGCTCATGGAGAGACCCAAGACCAAGTTTGATGCCTTGGAGTCAACCAACATCAAGCTTTACAACAAAGGACTCAAGAACAGGCTCCAAATTCGTACAGAGGGTATTGTCATGGTGGCATCCACACAGTACAATGCAACCAAGCTGACTGACAACCAGGTGGCCATGATAGAGCAAGCAAAGCAGAGTGGCCAGAATGTGGATGAGATGGCTTTCCATGAAGCAGGACCAGATGCCAAGGTGACAGATCAAGTCACTGCCTCAGTCTACGAATGATCTGGTGAAGAAGAGGAGGAGGAGGTTGCCAAAGCCACAGCAGCAATATATGAACCTTCTGATGAGGAAGATGAAGAGCCAGTTTGGGTCATGGGAGGAGGCCCCCAGTATGAGCCTTCTGATGAGGAAAATGAAGAGACACATCCTGCTGTTCCAAGGAGACCACCACAGAAGCCTGCATCTCCACAGCATGATGACATGGAGTCCTCCTCCTCTGAAGGAGATGAGTGCAGGGACAAAGGCTGGATGGATCCTGTGAATTCCACTGCTCTCTCTGGTGAGTCATGGGTTCCTTCCTCATCTGAGGTGGAGAGTGATGACAACAACTCTTCCCATTTTGCTTCATGCCTCCCCAAGATGATCCACATTCATGACACTGACAGTGAAGATGGTGCTGGAAAACCATCTGTCATCATCTCACCCTCCGCATCTCCTTTGAAGAGGCCACACAGGGCAACCAGGGATGCACCTCATGCCCAACACATTGCAACCATGTCAGTTGCTGCAACAATGAATGAGAACATGCAACAGACCATACGGAAGCAGCGCAGAAAAATAGAGAAGCTTGAGCAGAAGTGCACTAGCCTTGAAATAGCCAACACAGTGATGCAGGAGCACATGAAAGGATACACTTCTCTTCTCCAACAGATCTGGGTTCTCAAGATGTAAAAAGAGAAGTTGGAGAAAACCATTGCAGCGTTCCAAGGTGATGAAAGCAATGAAACCAGTGGCAGCTAGTTGCATTACCAACTAGCAGTACTTACCATCAATGTCTATCTGCATTCCACAATGTTTCCTTGTCTTAGCACCATCAGGTGATAGTGCTAGTGCACCTTGTTTTCATAGAGCATGTGCATGGGCTGTGGGATATGTGAGTATCACTTG